>WEKY01038857.1:78161-102051 GCA_013390045.1 Picathartes gymnocephalus
CGCTGGCGGGGCCCGGGCGGTGCCGGGAGCCGGTGCCGCGGGGGCGATGGAGAAGCTCCAAACCCCGCTCAGCCCCGGGCGGGCCCAGCCCGGCGGCGTCGGGCCGGGCATCGCTCGGATTTGGGAGGTTTTTTGGTGCGGCCCCGGGGTGAGGAGGGCGGGGGCCGCAGCGCCGGGGTCTCCTCCAGCGCTGAGCATCCAAAGCGCTGCCCCTGCCTGTCCTGCAGCACCCGCTGACCTTCCCTCCCACCCTCCGGCCCCTGGGCACGGCACGGGCGCTGCATTTCCTCTGAGTCCCGAAGTACTCAGGGGTATTTCTCCATCCGACACCATTTATCTCATGGGCAGCGGATTCACTTCCCTCTTACCTTGTGTTTCTGGGATTTGAGAGCCACGTGCTGTCACCATTTAACCATTGGTCACCATTGGGGTATCCTTAGCAAACATCGGGTTTAAAAGGAGGTTTTCAGTGATTTTTGATTTTTGTTTTGGTCAAATTCTAGCGTCACATTGGAACAAAGATCTCTTCTACAAAGTTTGGATAAAAAAGCAAAGTTCTGCTCTGTTGGAGGGAGGTGTCAGGCTGTGCTGCCATTTCAGGTGGACGTTGGGTGTGGGGAGTGCTCTGAAAGCTGCAAAAGCTTCACTAAAATTGGGTTTCAGTGGCTATAGATCAGTGATTTTCAACTGTAGGGAATTATGGAGACAGGACTAATGGATGGATGGAATGATTACATGTATAGGAGCCTTCAGCCAGGACAAGGAGGATTGTGAGCAACTGAGGCATGAACAGGCACTGCATGGCATGGGGTGGGACACAGCAAAGCTCAAGCCACATCATGAGGCTGACGAGCTCTTTGCCACAGAACATCACAGGAGCCAAATGTAAGACTTGAAATAATATTTAGAGTTGAAATAATATTTAGAGTCACGATAATTCAGTGGGAGAAAAGATTTATTTGGTGTTTTCAGGTGAGACTGTTGGGTGCTGCTTCTGAAATTGTCCCATCAGAGGTGCAGGAAATGAAGGTGCAAGAGCTGATCCTGTGAGGACACTGTAGAAACAAAACATACACTCAGAAGCAAAAATTAAGAATAAGAATGGAGTTTCAGGATTTTTCTTACATATCCACCAAAGCTTTTTAAGCTGAGTTGTGTCCAGATGAGCTGTTGAAGACTGTTTGCCTCATATCAAAGAGGGAACATTAAATAACAAACTGAAGTTGGGGTTTTGGGGTGGTGTTTTATCAATATTATAAACTCTTCTTGCTTTAGTTAGTTCAGTCCCAGGCTCTGCAGTGAGACCTGGAACAGGTTTCTCTGTGGAATCAGTCACCACGGCCAAAGATTCCAGCTGCAGGTTAGAAGGGCTTCTGTCTAACCAAAAGTGGTTTTTCCAGTTTTGGGAGCAGGCAAAATAATCTTCCCTGAGTCTGTCAGATGCTCAGTTTACAGCCTGTTAACCTCAGTAAATGGTGATGTGGGAAGAAGAGAGAAAATCTGAACTTGTGATGCTCTCTGTAGCTTCAAGGATGAGGTTAGAAGATTATTTCCTCCTGTTTGTGGTACAGAATGAAGAGGAAAATGAGACAAGTTACCTTTTTTAAACCAGCTCTCTCATTTCAGTACTGCCACGATTGTCATGACAATGGTTTTTGGTAGAGGAGTGGTTGGTACAATTTGTAAAAGAAAGGGACATGGAGTTAGAGGGCTTTTTTTGTTTGTCGATTTGCTGGCTTCCAAAAAAAAATAAAATAAAGTGGCTTTAAAACCAGGAATACAAAAATAAGTTACATGAAGAGCCTGGCTCTACCTTCCTAAAACCTCCCACCAAGAAATTGAAGACAGCAAAATATCCCCTCCTTTTCCTCCCCTTTTAAGACTGAACAACCCCAGCTCTTTTTGCATCTCCTTCTCTTTCATCTGCTCTCCATCCTCTCCAGCCTCTCAGTCCTCTCGGAATTGCTGGAGGCTGTCAGAGCAGTGTCCTGGGGAGCTCAGCACCACTGGTTTCATTCTGTGCCTTGGTACAACTTCTCCAAAGTCACCCATTAGCAAGTAACCAGATGAAAACGAACGTGGTATTTTGTTTTTATTCTGCCTTGCCATTACTGATTAACACAGTTGGCATAAAATCTAGAAAATATCAGATAATCCCTAAATCCAAGCCCAGGATTTTCTGTCTGTTAGTTTGGACTGGATTTCCATGGGAGATTTCATGTTTACCCTTGGCCTCTGCCACAAGGGCTAGGGGAAAAACAACCATTTCAGGGCAAAGTGATATATTAAAACTTGTTAATGAAGGATATCTCAGATCCAGCATTATGGCCATATTTATTACCTTCTCCCTGTTGTGAAAATAGAATTGTGTAACGTTCCTGAACAGGGCATTAAAAAAATAAAAGAAAATGTTTCCTGCACATCAAGAGCCTGCGTTCCTATGGAGATGCTGGTGATGCAGGAGCTGGGTTTGGCAAGATAAGGCAATCAACAGTTTGAGATCCTTAGCACAGGGAACACAGGTCAGGCGTGCCTTAGAAGTGTGAGAAATAAATTTAGAAATAGAAGTGATGTCTGGGGAAGCTGTGACAGGCAGATCCCAGAATTAAGAGCACGGCAGGGCTGTGTAGATGTGCAGCCAGGTGTGCTGGGACCCCAGCTTGCTCCTCACTGCCTTGTCTTCCCACAGATGTGTCCCCCGTGGTGGCAGGACTCATTGGAGCCACCGTCCTGGTGGTTTCTGTCTCAGTTACAGTCTTTGTGTGGACATGCTGTCACCAGCAAGCAGAAAAGAAGCACAAAACCCCCCCGTACAAATTCATTCACATGCTGAAAGGCATCAGCATCTACCCGGAGACCTTGAACAACAAGAAGAAAATCAACCGGATCCAGAGAGACAAGAACGGTCCCGCCAGGGAGGGGGGCAGGGGGAACCTCCTGGTGGATGCTGCTGAATCGGGTTTGGTGGGTTCTGACAAGGCTCCGGACGGGCCCGGCGCAGCCCCCCAGCTCGACCAGCTCCCCATCAAGGTAGATTATGGAGACGAACTCAGCCCAGATCAAAGCCTCACTCCAGGAGGGAGTAAAACCTCCTCCCCCTCGTCCCCGGGCGACGATGTCATGCTGGGAGACCTGACTTTCTCAGTGGACTACAACTTCCCCAAAAAGGCGCTGGTGGTCACCATCCAGGAGGCCCACGGGCTGCCCGTGATGGACGAGCACACGCAGAGCTCCGACCCCTACATCAAGATGACAATTCTGCCTGACAAGAGGCACCGTGTCAAGACCCGCGTGCTCCGCAAGACCCTGGAGCCAGTGTTTGACGAGACCTTCACCTTCTACGGGATCCCCTACAGCCAGCTCCAGGACCTGGTGCTGCACTTCCTCGTGCTGAGCTTCGACCGCTTCTCCCGGGATGACGTGATTGGGGAGGTGATGGTGCCCCTTGCAGGGGTGGATCCGAGCACTGGGAAGGTCCAGCTGACCAGGGAGATCCTCAAAAGGAACATACAGGTAAGTCACTTCCCTGTAGGGTGACTCTTTGCCCTGTGTTTGATCCCAGAGCTTTTGATCCAGGAGCCTCCGTGGTTTAACGAGCAGCAATAATGCAGATCCTCAGCCTGTTTTTCCTCAGATGTGTATTTTTGGTGTGATAGGGCTGTGGTTTTAGCTGGGCACTTCTCTGCTGTGGGGTGATGGCAATTGGATAAGGTTTTGTCGCTCCTGAGGCACAGGAATGACAAATGTTACAATGGATGGTGCCAAGGAAAAAGGCAAATTCCCATCTCCAAATAAAAGCTGATGTGATAACAGGACGTTCATCTGCAAACCTCAATTAGACAAGGAGATTTGTCTGATCTGACCAGTTTAGACCCCTCTGCTTGGAATTATTTACAGCTGAATTGTGGCTGTAAAATGTGTCAGCAGAGCCTGACTGGATTCCCTTCATCCTGGAGAAGAAATCAGCTCCCAGGAATCCCACCCAAGGTGGGTTGGATTGGGAACAAAATGCAGACATCTAAAATTTGGGTGGAATGAATCCCACTCTCGTTGTAAACAAAAGGATGAGCACTCTGGAGCAGATGTTTCTGTGCTTGAGAGGAGGAGGAGGGAGAGGAGGAGGTACTTCAGATTTAAATCTTGCTCAGTTGATTTCTGCTGCCCATCTCCCAGGTTCAATAGCAAAAGGCATTTGGGCTCACTTATTGCTGTAACAGCTTGGAAATCGTTGCTGGGCTCTGTAAAATCCTTCCTTGTGTCCTAGAGTGGCACTATTTAACTTGAAATGTTTGTACTTTATGGAGTGTTTAGCTTTTTTTTTTTTTTTTTAGTATTATTTAAAGGAGATTCTATGTCAATGACCCCAACAAAACAAAAATTCTGGTAATACTTTGCTATTCTTCACTTCTAGGGGTGCTTTACATTATGATTAAACAAGTGGCTGGTTCAGGGTCTTTTTTTTTCAGTGCATTGATTGGATCTCTTAGATTAAAAATAGAGGGAAAAGTAGATTTAAATACAAATAATTTTAATCAAGGATGCAAATTATTTAACATTTACTAGTAATCAAAAATTGATTTACCTTGGTGCCAGATGTGCATGCTTGAAAATCTGCATCATTCCACAGGGTCAAAACAGCCATCACTGAGCAAAGTCTGTCAGGAGGTTCCAAAATCTGGGACACAGAATTGCATTCAACAGCCAGTAATGACCCAGTGACCCAAGCCAAGCCTACACCCCATCCTAGTGAACATTCCCTACAGTTTCTAACTGACAAGCACAGACTGAAAATTGCTTTGAAACAGAATCCCAGAATCCCAGGATAGTTTGGGTTGGAAGGGACCTTAAAGATCATCTCATTCCAACCCCACACCATGGGCAGGGACACCTTAAGACCAGAAGAGCCCCAAAACTCTTCATAACATCCTCACCCCCCCAAAAAATCTCTCTCTGGCTGTTGTATTCTGCTGTATCCAAGGAGCCGGTGTTCCAAACATTTCCCTTCCAGGCCCAGCAACTTGCTCATTTGTTTATTGTCCTCCCAAAGTTTTGCACCAGCAGTGAGTTCCCAGCAGCTGGACTTCCATGGTCCTTGTGAGTCCCTTCCAACTCAGGATATTTATCATTCTGTGATTCCATGCATCTGCAGAACTTGTTGAACACACAGAAACCTATGGAGGCACACAGACAGCTAAGAGAAAGATCTCAGCTACAGCTTTGCAGTAGCTTGTCTGTGTTGAGTGTAAACATTCTCACACACTGAACCACAGCAGTAGGTCTTCTCCTGAGAAACTAAGTTCTACAAGAGAAAGAATTCTAAACAATTAGATAAGCAGTTGCACCTGCTACCCTGTACGTGTTTTACTGATGATTGGTTTAGAATATTATTTACACTGTTTAGCCTGTAAGGGTCTCGAGTGTGATTGTCAGCCAATCAAGTATTGCTTGTCACGATGTAGACTCTGAAAGATTTTTGCTTCTAATAAACTAGAGGCTATAAGCCTGATGAACACAAAGCAGCCCTTTGTATGTCCTGTTCATGAGAACAGCGACAGAAACCACTCCAACAAAAAGGAGCCACACAATGAGAATGAACATTTTCCAGGCTGAAGTTCACGCTCTGCATTTTTCCCACTAAGCTGAGCAGGAGCATTGACAGAACTTCACCTCAGAGCACAGAATGGGGCATTTGGTGTTGTGCTTCACTGCTTTGAAAGGAGAAAAATCCTTTCCTTGAGGCCTCGCTGACCCTTGGCTCTGCCAGGTCCTAGTCCCTGATGGGGCAGGGGGAGGTTTGGGAGAGAGCCCAAGGTTTCAGCAGCTCTGTGAGTTCCCACCCCTGGCTAGTGCTGTTCACCTTGACAGCAAATAAACTCCATCTCAATTAGTGCCAGCTCAGTGGAAGTTAACACACACCATCTGGAAACCAAAACTAATTATCTTAATGTTATGTTAATGCAATGTTACTCTTTGAAAGGATGCACAGCAGGTTCAACTGACATCCCAGATAAGACCTGCTCTGGTCTTATCTTCTTTTAATCTTCAGTCTGCAGCTTTGCAGGCTGAACTGATGGTGAGACTGTCAGGACAGTCCTGAAGAGCCTGAGGGGCTCAGCTACTGAAGCTTCACCAAAAATCAGTGGAATTTGAGCTCCTAAACCCCTCAGGGCCCTTTAGGAACAGATCCCCAAAGACAGCCTTGGCCACTCCTCTCTCAGAAGGTCCCACCAGGTTTCCTCTCCTGGAAGTGCAGAATTCCAGGCTGTGGGATGCTCACAGGTGTGGGGTGAGCATGGGGTCATTTCCCTTCTGCAGCTGAGGCACCAAGAATGACCTGTGGCTCATTTTCCCACTTTTTAAGCATTTAGCACAAGGAAAGGAAATTCTGGTGAGCTCCAGAAATTGCCCCTGTCTCTAAGACCACCTTGTCCTAACGAGTTCTCTATTTCACCCTGCCAGAAGTGCATCAGCAGAGGGGAGCTGCAGGTGTCCCTGTCCTACCAGCCCGTGGCACAGAGAATGACCGTGGTGGTGCTGAAAGCCAGGCATTTGCCAAAGATGGACATCACTGGCCTCTCAGGTAGAAGCTATTTTCTCCAGCTCTGAGTGTGTGGGGAAAAAATAAATCCCCAAGTTCCCTTGCAGGGCTTTTCCCTTATTTTAGCTGAAGATTTTTCCTCAAATCCTTCCTAAGGGTGATGGATTATTCCAAGTGCTCCATTACTCACCTCTAGGTGGTTGTGCAGACCAGCCCAAATCCTTCTTGCTGGGAGCCCTTGCTGGTTTTTGCAGGCAGGGGTTTGTGAAGGGATCCAGAACAGCCTGGGATCTGTGGGATCTGTGGGATCCATGGGTCAAGGCCAATGGTGTGAGGAAAACTGGGAACGGCCCTGGGTGGCAGGGGCTGGACATGAGCCCAGGTGGGTGCCAGGCCAAGGGCACCTGGCCTGGACCAGCCCCAGCTGCCCCTGTGGGCACAGGACCAGGGCAGTGCCCACCCCCTGTGCTGGGCACTGCTGAGGGACCTCAAACCCTGCGGTCAGCTTTGGGCCTCCTGGGGTCCTCATTTCAAGAAAGACCTGGAGGGGCTGGAGCGTGTCCAGAGCTGGGGAGGGGCTGGAGAATTCCTGAGGGAGCTGGGAAGGGGCTCAGCCTGGAGCAAAGGAGGCTCAGGGGGGACCTGGTGGCTCTGCACAACTCCCTGCCAGGAGGGGCACTGAGGGGGGGTCGGGCTCTGCTCCCAGGGAACAGGGACAGGAGGAGAGGGAACGGCCTCAGGCTGGGCCAGGGCAGGCTCAGCTTGGACAGCAGCAGGAATTTCCTCATGGGAAGGGTGCTCAGGCCTTGTCAGGGGCTGCCCTGGGAGGTTTGGAGTGCCCATCCCTGGGGGTGTCCCAGGAAGGGCTGGAGGTGGCACTCAGTGACGAGGGCTGGGGATGAGGTGGGGGTTGGGCACAGGGTGGATTCGATGCTCTGGGAGGGCTTTTCCAAGCTCAGTCATTCCATGATTCTGTGGCTCTGTGGTCCTGAGCAGCACTGCTTCCATGGCTGGCTGTGTCTGCCTCAGGCCCTGCGCCTGGGCCAGGAGGGGAACAAGTGTGACAAGGGCCAGTGACAGACTCAGAATGGAGAGGAGGAATTAGAGACAATTCTGGCTCCGTGCTTTGGATTTTTTAATTTTCATTATTTTTGCTGGGTTTGTTCTTGTGCTGTTTAAAGAGAGGAGAAAACCAGCTGTTCCAGCTTTTCTATTTCACAGATTTTCAGGCTTCTAAATCCCCTTAGCAAAGTCTCCTTCAGGATTATGGGGAAATGGTTGGAATCAACTTGAGTTTCAGTAACAGCCTGACTGAGAGCAAACACAGTCCTGGTTTTGCAGCTTTCTCCTGGGCACCTCAGAGGGAATGCAGACAAATGCAGATTAGGCTTAATTGTTGTAGGCCCTACATTTTACTCTTTCTTTAAAAAAAAAAGAAAAGCTAAAGCTGTGCATGTGTAGTCTCCAAGCACAGGATAAATTTTTCAGTGATGTTCTACCTGCAGAATCTTGTGACTAACACTGTTTATTTATATGATCTTTGTATTATGCATAAGCCCATTTCAGCTGGGTAAAAAAAGGTGAAAAAGAGGCAGTGCCAGCTGGGCAAGGGCCTTCCAGCTTCAAAACTTGGGTGGCATGAAAAAAAAAAACCCTCAGTGCCTGGTATCTCAATTGTAATTCCCCAGCAGTGTCTGCATAAAGAGCAGCTGCTTGAAGGCCGGGGGAGACTGGGGGGAAAAGGGAAGCTTTGTTTTAAACTTTCTTCTTTCCCAGTACCTTCCACTGGCATTGTTTCCCATCTGCAAATTATTCAAACTGCCTTGATCCTTTGTTGGGCTGTGTCTTGGACAAGGGTGGGGTGGTCAGAGGGGAGGAGAGGGATTTGGGGTGACCAGTGCTGGCAGGAGGCAGCAGAGAGAGGCATTGTTTGTGAGGGCCTGGAGGGACAGGACAAGGGGAAATGGCTTCCCACTGCCAGAGGGCAGGGCCAGATGGAATATTGGGAGGAATTCCTCCCTGTGATGGTGGGGAGGCCTTGGCACAGGGTGCCCAGAGAAGCTGAGGCTGCCCCATCCCTGGCAGTGTCCAAGGCCAGGTTGGGATAGTGGAAGGTGTCCCTGCCCATGGCAGGGGTGGAATGAGGTTTTTAAGTCCCTCCCAGCCCAACCCAGTGATCCCCACGCTGCACTGGAGCTCTCCTGGGCTGTGTCACTGGTTGCTCCCTCTCCCCCAACAGACCCCTACGTCAAGGTGAACGTTTACTACGGGCGCAAGCGCATCGCCAAGAAGAAGACCCACGTCAAGAAGTGCACTTTGAACCCCGTCTTCAACGAGTCCTTCATCTACGACATCCCCGTGGATCTCCTGCCCGACATCAGCATCGAGTTTCTGGTGATCGACTTTGACCGCACCACCAAGAACGAGGTGGTGGGGAGGCTGATCCTGGGTGCCCACAGCGGCAGCGCGGCGGGGGCCGAGCACTGGCGCGAGGTCTGCGACAGCCCCAGGAAAGCCGTGGCCAAGTGGCACAGCCTGAGTGAGTACTGAGCCCAGGCCAGCCCCTAGGACAGACTTAAACCTTGTTTTAGCTGTAGGACTAAACTACTTTCGTTGAGAAGCAGCAGCTGATTGGTTCTCTTAGTGATGTGGTTTTTGCAGGGCACTAAAATTCTAAGGAGCATTAAAAACGACGGGGAATAAATAAATAAAAAAACAAGAGGTACCACGAATATATATAACAGTGTAATCACGCTATTGCATGCCTACTACAAACTGAAATTAGTATAACTGCCAATATCAAGTTGCAGGTTTTAATACAATTATCTGTCACTATGGAAGTTGTGTTTGTGCCGAGCTGTCTTTGCTGGTATTCACCAAGATTGGCCTGTCTTCATTAGGCTTCTCCCAAAGTTTCTGGATTCTGCTGTTTAACCTCTAGTTTCTTGTTAGTTTTGCCTGCCCATTGGTTCTTGCAGTTCTGTTCTGTGCTGGTTTGGGAGTCCCAACCGCGTTTCCATGTAGAACTGGGTTAGAATTCTGTACTGGCACAAAAGGAAAATACAGGGAAAATGGCACTGGCCTCCAGAGAAGAAACAATTCTGTGTCAGGCACCGAAATCCTTGTCGTTGTGATGTACCTGGGGAGCTGTGAGGTCTCAACAGCCAGGATTTGACTCTAAAATCCAAACCCCAGCAAACTGACCCCACTGCTTTTGCCACGTGGGAGTCACACAGGCAGGATCCCTCAGATTGTAGAAACTGGGGAAATCCTGCTCAGTTTCGTTTTATTTCATCCCGTCTGTGCATGAAGAGCCCAAGAAAACCCAAACATTGATTAGTAAGGAAACTTAAACATGAAATGTCAGATTCTACCTGGCTGATAAGCTCTGTTTAACAGCAAAACAAAGCTGAGATAGGGGAAGGACTTGGAGGCAGAGCTTGTCCATGAAAAGATGACAAAGCTTCCCTTCATCCATGCTGGAGTCAGTTTGCATTAGACATGATCCTGCAGTCACCTAAGAGCCAGCTCCCAAAGCAGGAGTAAACACAGGGCAAAGCCTGGCATGAAAAATGTGCCAGACCTGGAGTTTCAAGGCAGCTTGGGGCACTCCTGAAATCCTGACTGACTTCTGAATCTGGGAACCCCCTGCATGGGGAAGGATGGCCCTGAGCAAAGGGACCTTGAGCACATCAGGCTGTTTGAACCCTGCAGAGTCAGGAATTTGGAACAGAAGTTCATAAAGTTTGGCAGCAGCTGCCTGAGATCTGGTGGTGCTCACACGGCTCTGGAGCTGCCTTTGGATGCAATCAGAGCATCCTGGCACGTAACTGGATTTGGGTATTCTGGCTACAGCACAGCCAGGGCACAGATAACTGGCAGCAAATAATTCATAGTAACCAGTGTTGGTGAATTGAGCAGAAATAATTATAACTAAAATTGTTCCTGGGCTCTCCAGTGGAAATGCAGAAGCAGAATTGGGTTTGCAAAGAGGCTCCTCGACAGCCCTGGGTTTTCAGGAAAGCTTTGGTTGCTCCCAGGCAGCCAGTCTGCTCTGAGCCCTGTGGGATGCACACTGGAATGCAAAGAACAGATTATAATTTTTAAAAAAATTAAGATCATTTAACTACTTACAGGACCTGACTACTGAATTTTAGATCCCTGTTGGAAAAATGATCCTTTTCACCTTCTCTCTCCTGAAATGGGAATAACTGAGCAAGGCTCTCCTGGTTCCCTACGAGGCACCAGGGAAGCAGCAGCTCTGTGTGAACAGACAGCACTTTGTGAGCTGCCACCACTTTGGCATCTCTTCCTAAGGAATTATTTTTGGAAAGCTGATTTTTCTCACTCACAGCCACTTACTCATGGCCCTCCCTGCCAGGCTGTGGCTCCTTGAGGCTGCAGCTCCATTTCTCAGCAGACACAAGCGTGGACTTTGTTCCCCCTTCACCCATCCCCATGACCAGGATTTCTGCCTGAGGTTGTAGTAGATTTTATCAGTGTCTTAAATGCTTTCTAGCTCGAGCTCTTGGTGGCTCAGAGCCACAGCCCAGAGAACGAGTTCCCCTTGGAAATTGCTGTAGATCTCTTTCAATCCTAGTTTTTGCACTAAGCAATTGTGTTGCTGCAATTGAAGCAACTGTCACGACTTTTCCTCGGAACATGCTTTCCAACACCACTCCAAAGGTCTGACCAGGACTAACAGCAACCACAAAATTCCCTTCTCCCTTCGGTGTGAAAAGCATGACTAAAGCCTAGATGATCTTAAGATTCCTTTAGTTGCAAAGGAAAGATGATTTCTTGTCAAGGAAACATGCTCAGGGTAAATAGACTTAGGCTATCGGGCAGGTAGGAGTAGCTCCAACACTCTTCTGGAATAATAGGAAACTGAAGATGTGCAGATATATATTTTTTAAAACATAAAATAGACAGTAAGTGACAGCGGACTCACTGTAAAACTCCCAGATGTGGTTATTCTTTACCTTGTGTCTTCTATTGTAAAATGAACTTGGACAGTTACAACTTTGTGTGGAAAAAAAAAAAGAAAAAAGGCAAAAAACCTAACTCAACCTGTGTGAAACTGCATAATGCTATAAGCTAACCTACATTCTGTAATGCTACCTTGTATGTTGAATTTGTTAATGCACATTGAGCGTGCAAATAAAAATTAAATCACTTTAATTTTGCTGCCTGTGCCATGTGTGACTGTGGGCAACACAAACACGACTGAACACTCGAAGGATTTGTTTCTATAAATATGCATTTCTGCTGAAAATGTGCATTTAATTCACAGGAAAAGCACACACAGAATAAATCTCAGTGGAATAAAGGAACGCAGCAGAATCCTGGCACATTAAGTATTAAATTAAAGCAAGTCTGGAAAAGAGAAGGATTCAGGGTGACCTAATTGTGGCCATCCAGCACCTGAAGGAGCCAACAAGGAAGATGGAGAGAACTATTTATAAAGGCCTGGAGTGACAGGACAAGGGGGATGGCTTCAAACTGCCAGAGGGCAGGGTTGGATGGGATATTGGGAAGGAATTCCTCCCTGTGAGGGAGGGGAGGCCCTGGCACAGGGTGCCCAGAGCAGCTGTGGCTGCCCCTGGAGCCCTGGCAGTGCCCAAGGCCAGGCTGGGCAGGGCTTGGAGCACCCTGGGATGCTGCTGTCCCTGGAAGGTGTCCCTGGAAGGTGTCCCTGCCTATGGCAGGAGGTGGGACAGGGTGAGCTTTAAGGTCCCTCCCAGCCCAAACCATTCCATGATTCCACGAGAACACTCTCACTTAAGCCTTAGCCCATCCCAAAACATTCAGTAACCCACACAGCATTATAATTTGGGATCATTTGGCATGAACAGATGTTCAATAAGTTGAATCTACGTGGGAAAAAAAGGACATTACATGGACAGAAAAAGAAGCAATTGGACTCTAGGGTTTGTGACTCAGAAGAATTCCTGGACCCTGGAGCTGAATTCTCCAGGAATGTTTTTGTCCATACGCAGCAGTCCCTCCTCAAGCGCGGGGGGGATTTGGCTCCTGGGGCTTGTTTTTCTGCAGCTGCCCATCAACACCACCCACAACAACATCCCTCGGCACAGAGCCACGGCTTCACAAAAGGCCAAATAGCCCCGGGCTGGGTTTCCCAGCGACAGATCCGAGCCTTAACGCGCTCTCTGCGCTCCTGGAGAGCTCTCCGAGCAGCAAGAACCTACTTCCAGAGCTGCTTCAGGTGTCTCTAAACGAGCTTCAGGTCCCAGCTAGAGGGAACCAGGAGGTTCCAGCCCAGACTTTACAAAGAGGTGGGTGATGACCCTGGAAAAGGAATGTGGCCAGTGCAGCATTCCTTGGCACACGGAGGTGACAGTCACAGAACCGTGATTTGGGGGTTGGAAGGGACCTTAAAAATCATCCAGTTCCACACCCTGCCATGGGCAGGGACACCTCCCACTATCCCAGGTTGCTCCAAAACCCATCCCACCCGGCCTTGGACACTTCTAGGAATGGGGCAGCTGCTCTGGGATGTCACAATGTCCCCAGCTTTCTACACCTTGGAGCACCTCGTGTGCCTCCTCCAACACTGAGTTAACACTAAAATCTGACTCTCTCCAGCTCCACCTGGGACAAAGACAAAACCAATCCAAGTGCAGCAGAGACTGTCCCATCCCCAAGCTCACCAGGGACAGGCTCAGCTGTTCCAGTCACAGTGGGGAAGGAGGGACTGGAACATACAAGTTTTATTAAGCTTGGCCAGAGTTCTGCTCTGGAGATTTGATTCCAACCTTTCCCTCACCAGTGGCAGCCAGAGAAGGTGCTGAAGACACAAAATTACCAGAAACCACCAAGATTCTGCAGGTAATGAATGACCCACAGGACTCAGGGTTGAGCTAATCAGGGTGACCTAAATGCGACCTTCCAGGACCTAAAGGAGCCCATAAAAAAGATGGAGAGAGACCATTTGCAAGGGCCTGGGGTGCCAGGACAAGGGAGAACGGCTTCACACTGACAGAGGGGAGGGTTAGATGGAATACTGGGAGGAATTCCTCCCTGTGAGGGATTTGCTGTGGCTGCCCCTGGATCCCTGGAAGTGTCCAAGGCCAGGCTGGACATTGGGGCTGGGGGCAGCCTGGGACAGTGGGAGGGGTCCCTGCCCATGGCTGGGGTGGGACTGGGTGAGCTTTAAGGTCCCTTCCCACTCAAACGATTCTGGGGTTCTGTGACTTGTGCAGGCATTCAAATTCGATGCCCAATGAGTCAGGACACAGAGGTTTAACACTGATATTTCCCCTTCATTTCCGTGTTCTCTGCACCATGACTGATCAGGGTGTTCCATCCCTTTCAGTGATATAGCTGGGCAGTAAGCAGAGTTAGTGAGCAGTTGGCTAAAACTATTCAGTCAAAGCGCACAGCCACTGATTATCTTCTACTTATTGTGCAGAATGTGAGAGGGAATCTCTCTTCATCCTTCTCTGCTGGACTCCTGCATCCAGCACCCCACGCCTGTAAAAACCGGCGGGTTTCAGGTTCTTACCCCATTCGGCCGAACAGAAACAAAAGGATTTGCATCATTTAAAAAAAAAAAGCGTGAACAGAATGGGTTCGACAACCCATGAGAAGAGAAATGGTTTTGTGGAGAGCGTGGAAGCTCAGCCCCGACTCTCTTCCCACTTTCCCTGGCTCTGCCACCGAAACCAGCGGGATTTTGCTCCGCGCTTGGCACAATTGGGTCTCTCCTCCAGCACAGCTCTGCCTTATCTCATTCCCCGCAGGAATCGTGTTGCCAGGGCGATGTGAGTCAGTGCCGATGGCAGCGCTGCCTCGGCCTCCGCCGGCCTTTGCTTGGCGCAGGAGGCACGGAGAGCTCCGCGTCCTTTCGGAGCCCCAAACCCGCGGGGCTGCGGCTGCCCCGGGGGTCCCTCGGTCCCTTCTCTCACCCTCGTTAAGATGCAACAGCTGGATATGAGCTCTGAACGAGCCATTCCAGCGTCGGGGGGATCGCGGGGCCCCTGCGGAGGCTCCGTTATTGTCGGGAATTGGAAAGGATCCAAGAAGTAAAGCCAAGAAAGACCCTCCACAGCCTGCAGGGGCTGCACAGGGATTCCTGTGAGGAGCAGCTCAGGGAACCTGGAGCAAAGGACGCTCAGGGGGGACCTGGTGGCGCTGCACAACTCCCTGCCAGGAGGGACACTGTGGGGGGGTCGGGCTCTGCTCCCAGGGCACAGGGACAGGAGGAGAGGGAACGGCCTCAGGCGGCGCCAGGCGGGGCTCACCTTGGACATCAGCAGGAATTTCCTCATGGAAAGGGTGCTCAGGCCTTGTCAGGAGCTGCCCAGGGAGGTTTGGAGTGCCCATCCCTGGGGGTGTCCCAGGAAGGGCTGGAGGTGGCACTCAGTGACGAGGGCTGGGGATGAGGTGGGGGTTGGGCACAGGGTGGATTCGATGCTCTGGGAGGGCTTTTCCAAGCTCAGTCATTCCGTGATTCTACAGCCCCAGAGAGGCACCAGGCTGAGGCTGCTGTGCTGGAACAGAGCCTGCATGTCTGAGCTGCCAGGTCACTGCTGTGCCACAGACAGTGCCTGACCATCAGGGAGAGAATTTATTGGGCCAAATGTAACAGGACAGGAAAAAACAGACCAAGAGATAAATAAAGCATTAGTGGCAGAAAATGCAAAAAAGAAAAAAACCCAAACCAACACAACAAATACACACACACAAAACCCCAAAGCCTGAAAAACCCAAAGCAGCCCCTTAGTGCTGCTGTGCTGCTCAACTCCTCCAGCTTCTCCCCAGCACCAACACAAACCCTGTGGTCCCACTTGGAGCAGAACAGGAATTCATCTGCTCCTGGTGACTCATCCCAAAAGGACTCGGCAGCCGCGTGGGGACATAACGTTATCACCAAAGCAAAGCAGCCAGCCCTTGGAAAAAAGCAATTAGCAGTGTTCCCAAAATAACCCGGAGCACGAGGAGCCCGTGAGTCCTTGGGAGGCTCAGGGACATGGACCACGTTTGGGCTGGGAAGGGGAGGGTGTGCCCCAAGTCACCACATGCTCAGGACGCACTGATTGCAGCTGGGACAGGGCCAGGGCTGGACCCATCTGAGCCCTGAAAAGAATAAAAAACCCAGGCAAAACTATTTGGAGAATACCCAGCTTATGTAACCTCGATTTTTACAAAAATTTCAGCAATGCAACTTTTCACGGGCAACTCCTCAGCTTGGTGTTTGAGCCTGAAGAGGATGTTAATACAGAGACACGAAAATCCAGAGTTCAGGTCAAAGCTTGTCCGAGTTCTTCCCGGAAAGGAAGGGAACCAACAGCAGCTCAGAAAAGCAAAATGCACCAAAGTGCCTCCCGAACGATGCTGTTCCAAGGAGGAATTACAGAGCTGAGATCCATGCACTGAAATCTCCTCCCAGCGCCCAGGGATGTGTCAGTCCCACCTGGGATGGGTGTTCAGGTCTCTGCAAGGAACCCCAGAGAGCAGGAAAATGAAGCTGTTGCCTCATGTCACAGCACAAAGCCTGAGCTGATGGTTTCAGGTCACGTTTTTCCTTCTTACATAACAGAGGAGTATCAGAGGTGGCAGGGGAAAGAAGTTTGGGAATGGTGGGGGGAAAAGCCTTAACAGGAAAGAGCCCTTACACAAGAGATGCACAGCCCTGGGGGAAAAGTCCAGCAGTGCCTGTGCAGGATCATCCAATCCCACTGGCTGCTCCAGGTAGAATCTTGGCCACAACCAATCCACAGATATTACTTTTTAAAAATTATTTCTGATATTTTTTGCAGAGAACATCTGTATTTCCAAATAAGTCACACACTGTGCTCACATGAGGACTTCAGAGGAGAATTATTTCACTTTTTCTAACCCTGTCTGCACTTGAATAGTTGTAATAGAGGAGAAGAAAAAAAGGGAAACAACCCACACCAAAATCTAAAGGCAAAGAGGATAAATAGATGAAAGCAAGGTCATCTTTGACATGTCCCAGCAATATTGGCTTTCCTGGTTCATGCAGATCAGTGACACCCTGCTTGTGCATGCACTGAGCTTTAGGCCATGGAATTCTTTCCTTTTTATCCCTTCTCAGTCATCCCAAGGTGGTGTTTCCCTGTCCTGAGCTTTGGCAATGTTTCAGAGGAGTTGTTTCTGTATTTCTGGGGTTTGTTCTATAGAATCATAAGAGGTTGGAAAAGGCCCCGAAGCTCTCTGGAGAGGTCCAGCAGTGACGGAATTGGGGTCTTCCAGTACCTGGAGGAGCTGACAAAAAGCATGGAGACAGAGTAGTTAAAAGGGTCTGGAGTGACAGGACACAGGCAATGGCTTCACACTGACAGAGATTTGATGGATATTGGGAAGGCATTGTTCCTGGGAGGGTGGAGAGGGGCTGGGATGGAATTCCCAGAGCAGCTCTGGCTGCCCCTGGATCTCTGGCAGTGCCCAAGGCCAGGTTGGACACTGGGGCTTGGAGCACCCTGGAACAGTGGGAGCTGTCCTTACTCATGGCAGGGGTGGCACTGGATGGGATTTGAAGTCCCTTCCCACCCAAACCACTCTGGGATTCTCTGACCCTCCCAAATCCACAGCAAAAGCCTCGGACAAAGACTTCAGGCAGCTGCCCCTGCCCTGCTTGTAACTGGCCCTTGGAAAATCACCACACAGAGAAAAGCAACACAGCTGGAAAGTGTTCATATTTCAATAGTTTAGCACCAGACTCACAGAATTTTTAGGCTTTGCACCACTTAAATGCAATGAACCAAATCCTTTTTTTTCACACAAGGGAAGCACATCTCAAATTTACAAGCACACAATGAACATTCCTCCTTCAGCACTCTGAGGCTGAACAACCCCACCACAGACTGACACGTCCAATGCAAAGGTTTGTATTAAAAATTATATATATCTATTGTGTCAAATAAAACAATCATTCTGTGTACAAATTTATACATGACAAAAAATAAAACTCTTTGAATAACACAGTGTAAAAAAAAAAAAGTGCTGGCTGCTGTTCTGCTCTATGAGTTCTAGAAGCAACAGGCTCAACAAAGGCATTAGTAAACACCTAAACTGCATTGCAGGACTCAGGTAAGGCACAGAATTCAGTTCTTTAGGGGTGAAAAAACATCCTGTACAGCGTTCAGCACCTCTGCCAGGCTCCTTTAGCTGTGCTCTGAGAGGTGATGGAGATTTTAAGGAAAAGCACAGGAAAATGCATCATCACCGTCAGGCCCCGGCTCTGAAACACCTGACAGACCCAAAAAATGCTTTAGAGCCACTTCTTAGTTCATTCCTCCTCCTCTTCCTCCAGTTTTTGGCCAGGTGGGGTTTTTATCCAAGTTTTAGACAGCTTTTAATCCAACAATGAGAATGTCAGTGATAGCTGAAGGGTCACACATGGCTGCTCACACAGGAACATGAGAGAGTCTGAAATTCTCAACAATCTGAATTGTCCTCAGCCTCTTCCCAGCAGTTTTTTGATTCTGTGATTGCTGCCAGAGCAGCGTAGCACTGGGAGGAGATGAGAAATGGAAAGCAATTTAAATGTTCAGCTCATCACAAAGCAAATGTAAAATGCAGCCCCCGCCACACTTCTCATTTGTTTAAATCTTCCACAAAGAAAATATTCTTAAAACCAACAGGCACAGGATTTCCAGTCCTATCTTAGGTAATAAGGAGTTTTTTTTACATACCTACATATATATATATACATTTTTTAAAAAATTTTTTATTCTCACTTCCTTTACTAATCGTTTTACACCTGGGTTTTCAGTTTAGATAGCACTGTCCTGTGCAGCACAGCCTGACAGCACAGACCCCAGTGGTGATCAGGAACATCACTGAAGTCTAATCAGCTCTGTCACTCTCACACTGAAGGATTCCAGGCACTTGGTTCAGAGAAACTGCTTTTAACCACGTCTGAGTTACCCAGCTGTGATTTGTCCTATTCTTAAACAGCAAAATCCAGAGAAGCACCAGGCACTGATCCCAAAACTGCTGTAAAATCAATCAGCTCGAGGGCACAGAGTCCCCCTACGTGTGAAGGATCTGCCTCACAAGTAAATTGTTCTTTATGAGCATCAGGAACTGCCCCAGCCCTGCCTGGATCACCTGCACAGGTGAGGTCAGGGAGGGGAGGAGCTGCTGTGCTTCCCTGCTGTGCTCCAGCAATGCTCAGACTGCACTGGGAGAGCCCCACCAGGATGAGGGAATGTCAGTTCTGGGCCCAGACCCTCAGGATCAGCCATTTTCTCTGTAAAGGAGTTCCCACAGAATAGCTGGAAATGACTATCAGAGACTCCCACTGCCTAAAGTCACTGGTTCCCTTAGGATGACACAAAACTGACTGAATGAGCAAATGCCCCATTCCCAGCAGGAATTTTAACAAGCCAGGAAGCTCCAAGCTGTGGTTTCTCCAGCACATCACACTCCACGTGCTGTGGCAGCACCTTCAGTGCTGTTTGCAGCAGGAGATTCCCACGCAGCAGGAGAATTCCTGCACTGCTGCCAAGCCACAGCTGCCACAGGAACCACAGCTGGCCTTTATGACAAAAGGAAGGGGCTGCTCAGGAGGTGGTGGAGTCACTGTCCCTGGAGGTGTTCAAAGCACTGGACGTGGCACTGAATGCTCTGGTCTGGGTGACAGGGTGGGGCTGGGTCACAGGTTGGACTGGATGATCTCAGAGGTCTTTCCAATTTAAATGATTCTGTTTGTTTACACCCCACCTACAGCACTGCTGACAAACTGACCACTTGGATGAACCTGCACACAAGTACTCCGTCTCAATTTTGCTGGAAAGAAATCTGTTCCATGAGGGCACAGGAAGTCCAGCCCAGCTCTGCCCAATGACCTCCAAGGCCATGACACTTTGTGAATGCCTGTTCAGCCTCTCACACTGTGGGTTGTTCTGGAGAGCAGCAAAATCCTCTTGTGCAAACAACATGGATTCAGTGAGGCTGGGTCCAACTCCAGCAAGGCTTTGCACAGTTCAGCTTCCAGGGCACTGTGGCCAAGGACAAACACTCCAAAGTGCAGGGCCACGAACCCATCGGCCTCAGTGGCCAACACGTGCTGGGTCCAGTAAAAAATGACAACAAACAAACAACAACTGTCACCGGGTCTGAAGTTCAACACCTTGAATCAAGGGAACATGGTCCTAAACAGAAACAACGGTCAGAGTTACGCATTCCCTCACAGAGTCCCCTCAGGTGTCACACATCCTGTCAGTGTTGTCACCGGGCTGCTTTGCTTACAAAGGTCATAGCTTTTGTCCTGTTTTGCAGAGGAATTTTCTGTTCAAGTGACCGAATCCTTCTTCCTCCGAAAGGGGGACTTGAGTCTTTTCCAGACACTGCTTTTGGGCTTGGATTTCTTCTCCAGGGCCATCACGGCCTCCTTCTCCTTCCTGCGGATCTCACGCACCAGCGCGTGGAACACGTCGTCGATGTAGTAGCGGAACGCGGCCGACGTCTCGAAGAAGGGGCAGTTGAATTCCCGTGCTAAGGCAGAGCCTTCCTCTTTGGACACCTGGAAAACGAGTGCACACCCTGGTCAGGGAAGCCAAACCCCGGGCTGTCAAATTCCTCTGCCTGTCCCTGCTTTGCTCACTGTCCCTCTGCAAGGACACTCCAAGCCCCAGGGCAGATCGTTTCCACCCAGCTCCAAAGTTTCTCTGCAAACCTGTTCTGCTTTCACTCATCACTTCTCTGGCAATGCATGAGACTCTCTGGACACAAAAAACAAACTTCAAAGAATATTCCTTTTTTTGACCTAAACCTGCAAGCTGTCTGACACGAGCAGCCCTCAGCCCTGGTAGTTCAGTGAGTTAAGGAAGCTTCCTTCTCCTTGTCAAAAGCTGTTGTGTTGATCAAACTACTTCCCAGATCCAGCAAAAACCTTTCTAAAGCTTTCTTGCTCCAAGCCCCATCCAGCCTGGCCTTGAACACTCCAGGGATGGGGCAGACACACATTCTCTGGGCAACCTGTGCCAGGGCCTCCTCACCCTCACATGGAGGAATTTCTTCCCTATATCCCATCTAACCCTGCCCTCTGGCAGTGGGAAACCATTCCCCCTTGTCCTAGTACTCCAGGCCCCTGGAAATAGTCCTTCTCCATCTTTCCTGTAGCTCCTTCAGGTCCTGGAAGGCCACAATGAGGTCACCCCAAAGCCTTCTCTTCTCCAAGCTCGACAATCCCAGCTCCCTAAGCCTTTCCTCCCAGCAGAGCTGCTCCATCCCTCTGATCATTCTGGTGCCTCCTCTGGACTGACTCCAGCAGCTCCAGGTCCCTCTTGTGCTGGGCCCCAGGGCTGGGGACAGCTCTGCAGGTGGGCTTTCACCTGAGTGGGGCAGAGGGGCAGAATCCCTCCGCTTCCTGCTGCCCATGCTGGAGGATCAGCCCAAGGCATGGGGGGTTCTGACTGCCAGAGCATGTCCAGCCTCTCATCTACCAGCACATCAGGAATTACAAAGCAAAGCCCAGGATCAGCTGAACTGGAAGACTTCATTCCTGTGATTGCTACAGGCAGCTGGTTTTCACCACATTCTGTGTGAAACCAGCACTGCTCTCATCACAGAGAGAACAGGACAAAAAACGAAGAAAGGACAAAACCCTCTTGTTTCAGTGCATTTTCTAGCAGGAACAGCTCCCAGGGGCCTTTACCTGGCGCAGCTGGGTGAGGTCAGACTTGTTGCCCACCAGCACCACGGGGGTGTCGTCGGTGCGGCGCACGCGGTAAATGAGCTGCTTGAACTCGCGCACCTCGTGGAAGCTGCGCCGGTCGGTGATGGAGTAGCAGATGATGAAGCCCTCACCAGCCCTCATGTACTGGTCCCTCATGGCCGTGAACTCTGCCTACAAACAGACAGTGGCCTTTTAGTTCCATAAATGTCATGACTTCCTGGTTTGCTCAGGATGGGAGACACCACCTGAGAGCCAAACCTGGCTGTGCAAACACGGGGGCATCGATGTCCCCACCCCACAAGCCAGGACGTGGGTTGGTCCCCAAGGCTCCCCTGACACAGAAACCCCACTGACACAGAAACCCCACTGACACGTGATTTACCAGCCCATAGGTGCTGCTGGTTCACCAGTGGGGGAAGCAGTGCCACAGCTCAAGTCAGGCACCATCAGCAACACGATGCTCAGGAGAAGAGAAAGAACTCAAAGTCCTCAGTTTGGAATGAAATAGAGGCATCCTTTGTACAGGATTTCTGCCCCTACACCTTATCATTACAGGCTGCTTCACATGCTCTCATTTCACCTGTAATTACTCACATACCTGCCCTGCTGTGTCCAAAATATCCAGGTTGGCAGGTTCGTCATCGATGCGTATCCG
The DNA here is from genome assembly GCA_013390045.1 of Picathartes gymnocephalus. Taxonomy (NCBI): domain Eukaryota; kingdom Metazoa; phylum Chordata; class Aves; order Passeriformes; family Picathartidae; genus Picathartes; species Picathartes gymnocephalus. The sequence goes on from WEKY01038857.1 coordinate 100,026, forward strand.
GATTTTATAGGCATCCTCTGTGGATTCCCAGGACATCACAAAGATTGGGATACAAGCACAACACTCATCAGCTCATGAAGAGAATGCTACATCACAACCACCTACCCTGGTAGCAGCACTGGACTACCTCAGTCTGAGCTTTGTTCAAATTAAATTAAGCTAAATTTCTAATTGTTCTCATGTGATTTAAGGTTTCATGTGCAAAAATCATGTGCTGCTTCTGAGTCCACAGCCCAGAAATTCATTTTGGTCACGTTGGTGGAAAACACAGAGGAGTAATATTTTGTTTTCCTCAAAGCCAGAAAAGATCTGTGATTCAAGGGAAGAGTTGGTCACCAACAACTGCTGATTTCTTAGAAGACATTATAATATACATCAATAAAAGATATGAAACATTATATATGTAAATGTTATATATTACATATGTAAATATAATTATATATGTAAACATTATTTATTATAAATACCATATAAAAATAATCTGTGTATAAATATATAAATATAAAAATATTCTGTCCCTCTCAGTCAGCACTCTTACACTTAAAAAAATCCACTCTCAGCAAAATTTTGGATTTTTTTCTCCCACTTTTCCTTCCACTGGGTAAATGTTGGTTCAGGTTTCTCCTGGAGATGCTGCCAAAGTTCTACAGCACCAGAGTGAGTTGTTGAGCACTTTCACCCCTCCCAGTTTCTCAAAGACAGAGAACAATTTGGCCTGACAAGTGAACAGCAAAGAGCTGAGCACAGCACAGAGTCTAGATTTTGTGAATAGACAACTGAAAATGGCTTAGCAGCAGTTTCAATCCCTGTCTGCCAACACACAAACAGAGACATGACATGCCATGAATGGATGGATTGGATATGATTAAAGAGCTGAAATTCAGGATTCACATCCCACACTCAGAACTCTCAAATCACAGAAACACGGAGAGGTTCAGGTTGGAAGGGACCACAGGGGGTCACCTGCAGGGCCACGCCAGAGCCCAGGGCACAGGATTGTGTCAGACAGGTCTGGGATATCCCCAGGGAGGCTCCACAGACTCTCCGGGCTCTGTCCGGGGCTGGGCACTGCCCAGGGCAGAAGTTCTGCCTCCTGTGCTGGGGAATTGCTGGGCTCAGTCCCTGCCCGTCCCTCTGGTGCCATTGCTGGGCCCCGGAGCAGAGCCTGGGCCCTGCCCTGAGCCCTCCCTGCACCCAGGGACACCCAGGGACACCCAGGGCTGAGGGCCCCTCTCAGCTGGGGCTCCTCTCGAGGCTGAACAGCCCCAGCTCCCTCAGCCTTTCCTGGGCAGGGATCTCTCCAGGCCCTTCAGCACCTTTGTCACCCTCCTGGAGCTCCCTGTCCCTGCTGTGCTGAGGATCCAGAGCTGGACACAGCACTCCAGAGGTGCCTCCCAGGGCTGGGCAGAGGGGCAGGATCACTCCCTGATCTGCTGGGAATGCTCCTCCTGATGAGTGATCAAAGATCCATCAACAGCCAGATTTACAGGTATCTTTGAATTGAATACTTTAAATCAATGGGTTGTAACAGCTTGACCTACCAAGAGAATGAACGAACAAAAAAGAGATTAGATTTTCCTCACCGATGGTGGGATCGTGATCCTCTGGGAAGCGGTGACTGATGAACTGCATGGTCATGGCTGGAAGCAGAAATCAGGAAACGAGTGAGCAGCTCAGCTCACAACTCCCCTGATCATATCGTCACCCCACAGCCACGGCACAAAAACAAACCTGGGCACAGCCCGGGGGCTGCAGTCGGCCCAGGGATGCTCCGCCCGTGGCCTCAGGCGGGACAAGCTCCAGGGACGAGGCCGGAGGCGGAAAGCGATGACCGGGACATCCCGGGAGGGGTCGAGACAGCCCGGAGGGGCAGCCCGGGATGGGCCGAGACACTTCGGGAGGAGCCGTGATGGTCCCAGAGGGGCCGGGACACCCCAGCGGGGACAGCCCGGGAGGGTCGGGACCCCTCGGGAAGGGCGGCACCGTGTCCAGAACGGGGGTTTGGTCAGGGAACGCAGCTCTCCCG
>WEKY01038857.1:102615-115437 GCA_013390045.1 Picathartes gymnocephalus
TTGGGCTCCCCCATCCCCTGACCCCCTCCCATCCCGGAGGGCTCCACCAACCCCGGGACTTCCCCACAGCTCCCTGCCCCCAGGACTCGCCCAGCCCCGCATCCCCCCCACTCCTACCACGGGCTCCAGCTCCAAACCTCACTCAAAGCAGCAGCAGCAGAAAGCAGAATATTTATACATTTATTTATAATGAAAGTATGGTTCTAATTATTTACAACACATCGGAAAGCCGAGGTTTGTACAGGTGAGCCATCCCAGCTGTCCTGGCTGCAGCAGTGACACAGCCCCTTCTGAAAACCACAGCTCCTGTTCCAAAAGCTGCCCAGTGCCTGGGGGCAGTCCCCGTGTCACTGCTCCCTGCAAGAGTTCTGTCTGCACCACCCCACGCCACTCAGCCCACGGTGCAGTTCATGTCCAAAACAGTCCAAAAACAAACAGGCCAAAAACTCATTCCCAGGTTCTGCACATGAGGCAGGAGCTGCTGGACCCAACTGCTGCCCTTTGGGAAACCACTGTGGAACCTTCTGGCTCTGGTGGAATCCAGTAAATGAGGGAAGAGATGGGGGTGAGCCTCTGGAAAAGGAGTTCCTCCTGGGTGGGAGTGAGTCCCGGGGTGACTGGAGATGATTCAGTACCAGAGCTACAGTGCCAAGTCCACCTGGGGCAAGGTGGACCTATCCAAAAACCTGAGCAACCCACCACCCCAACATCTGGCTGGAACAACAGCTTGTGGGATTGGTAAAATCATATTTCAAAACAAAATCAAGCCAAGTTACAGGAGATGTTTGAAATAAAAACCCAAGAGTTTTCAAAATGTGATTCTCAAGTTTTTCATGACTCCTGGATGTTCCTTCCCTCTGGTGAAAGTCCAAAATTGAGGCTGAGTCACCAGTACTCACTGGGGCTGACAGCTGGAGCACTCCAAAAATGCAAATGCAGAGTGAAGTCAGTGTCACTGACTCTTCCCTTTAAGTTATCTGGGAAAAATGGAAAACGTGGCCCAAGAGGCTTCCCTGGTTCCTCTTTACAGCACTTCTCCCTTGCACAAGAGACTAGCCCTGTCCGGATGCTATTCCAAATATTCCTTTTCAAAACTGACAAATACACTGCCGACATAAGGATTTTAAAAACAATGGAGCCCTTCCAAGGGGGAATTGGCTTCTGCAAATGTAAAAACAATGCGTCTTTGCCAAGTTCGTTCTGGAATACACATGCATTATTGCTAGAGGGGAAAAACCAGATGAATGAAAACTCCTGTGCAGTTTTTATGGTGCCATCCAGAACGGCATCTGTTGTTTAGCTCGCTGTTGTGAGGACGGGTACTGGTAACCCAAACTCCAGCCCTGTGAAAAAGTACTTGCGTTTTTATGGCCACCGTGCTCCTCCTCTTCATCTGATGAATCTCCAGCATAGGCCACTAATCCAAAGCCCTTCTCTGCAGTTTTCATCTTCTTGGCTTGATGATCTAGGAGGGGAAAACAAAACAAGCCCCCCAGCGCCCAAGAAGGAAAACCAAAACAAACAAAAAGAGATAAAACGCCCCAAAAACGAGTTAATAAAAAAAAAGATGTTAATTGTAAATTGTTAGTTGGACACCATTTTGAGGTTACAAGGCCAATGGTCATCCAAGGTCGAAGGCCACACGAAACAGCACCAGCAACAGCCATGTGATCCATCAGAACCATGTAAGAGAACAGAGAAACAAGAAAGAAACACACAGAAAAGGTAAAGTTAGCAAATGGCTCTCAGCAAGGGCAATTTCACCGTTAAAGAGATCAACACGTAAAGAAAAGTAGGAACTTTTTTCAAAAGGAAGCTACCAGGAGAGCAATGTCTGGGAGCAAGACTGCAGAAGAACTATGGTTAACCAGGCTGGGTGATGTCCCTGCAGAGCTGAAAGCACTGAGCTGCCTGCACAGTTCAACAACTGCATGTCTGACCAAGCTCAAACCCTTGCTGAGCAACAGCCCTAGGGAAGAGGAAATCCTGACAGGATTGTCAGGATTGTCTGCAGCCAGAAATGTGTGTGCATCCCCAGCTGAGCAGAATTCCCCCAACACTCCTCAGTGCCTCTGAGGCAGCTGCTCACAATGCAAAGCCTCACCTGTGCCACAAAACAATCCCACCACACTCTGTGCTGCCTGATGGGTCAAAACACCCTGTCTTTAGTCCCTCACTTAATTGAACTGCCCTCATTTCATAGAGATATTTATTAAAGCTTTCAGAAGCAACCTGTGTGTATAACCACAGCAAGCATCAGTGATTTTAGAGCAGTGCACTGTCACCTGCTTTGCACTTCAACAAAGAACAGCCAAAAAAAAAATCACCAGTTTAGACACGTGTTAAAACCAGCACCAGCTTATTTGGAAAAGGAAACTGAACTTGCAGTGGCATTTGACCCCTTGCACTCACCATGGCTGCCTGGTAAAGACCCCGCACCTTTTCTTTCTTCCGATTCTGATTTCATTCCAGTGACAGGAAAAGCTGGCGGAGGCATCAACTGCCTGTTTAAAACAATGCAAGGCCTTATTTTTTACTTTTCAAATCAAGCAAAGTATCAGAGGTAATAAAACCCAAATTCCTAACTCAGCCCTTAGCCTGAGGAGTTGAACTTTAAATTCCCTGACTCATCCAGTGACTGGTGCACTGGAGTGACTGATGGCCCCTATCTGGAGCTCTACACAGCCTGTGCTGTGAAATTCTTATTTCCAAATGGGACAGGAATGGATATGATGGATGGTCTATTAGAGGGGTAAGGAACTGGCTGGATGGCCGTGTCCAAGGAGTGACAGCCACAGCTCAATGTCCAGTATGAAACAGTAAAAAGCAGTGGCTCTCCAGTGTCTGTGCTGGGGCCAGTACAATGGAACATGTGACAGTGGCAACACACCAGACCCACAGAAAGACTTAGGGAGGGGAAGAAATGAAGCTATTTTCATTCTGTAGCATCAAAAGGTAACCCTTGCATCCCTTCTCCTTAAAAAACCCAACCCAAAAATGAAACAAAAAAACCCACCCACAACCAATCGCCAAGCAACAGAAGAAACACATCTCTGAAATAAGCTTTGCATCAGAACCAGGAGAGCCCTGGCCATGATTTCCTCACTCACCTGTCCCTCTCTCTCTCCTTTCCTGAGGAACTTGCTGTCTTCGACGCGGCTCCCTCGATTTCACTCTGACTGGAGAAGCCTGTACCTAAATTAGTCATATGAATGGGTCCATGCTATGAGCAGAAAAACACACGGCATTAGCAAATCTACAACTACAACAAAAGCTACAGCTCCTTAATGATACTGTTAGGAAACCCAATCTTTCAGAGCATATGGCCAACTAGCAGAAGGAACCTCTAATCACCACTGTTAGACAAAACGCTTTCTCCTAAAAATACTGAGGGCAGCGTGGCAGGAAACACGCCTGAGCACCACTCTGGAAGACTCCTTACCACCTGCTCCACCTTGTCAGTAGTTCAGGACAATAAAGAGAGCTGCTCCCTTCATGGATCACCTATTACCTCCTCAGTCAGCTAATTCTGAACACTGAACAGATCTCATGCCACAGGAATCTGCTCGAGATTCTAATATTAGCTCTAACACACGGCAGTTCCTTATTGCCTCCAGGCAAAGCTTTCATTAAGGGTTCTGCCTGTGGCAGGGGTACAGCATCAGAGAAACATTCAGAGATGCTCCCTTTGCTCACATGCAAATCTGAAGAACTCAAAATTATTTTTCTTAAAATCATCTAGCTATCTAAAAAACAAGTAAGTTAAGCTTTTAAACTAGGCTTCTTGAAATCCTCTCAAATGCAACCTGCAAGGTAAATGGGAAAATCTGGAAGTTATTGCATTTCCCTCCCTCAAAAAGCCCACCTAAAGACCCCGAAAATTCCAATAAACCCCTAAATAATCTCCCTTTAAGCCAAGCAGTCCCACGCTGTTGTCATGTCTGTGACCTGGATGCACCACATCTCTTTGGGAAGGACTGAGGGTATGGAAAGCAGCTGGAATGAGTTAAGCCACAGCTTTAGAGCAGTGCATCCACCCAGAGACACCAAAGTGTGGGTCCTGTGCTTTGGAACAACCACTGCCCTCTGCCCAAGGCCCTGCACAACTGCTCCAACAACCTGTGCTAACAACAACCTCTTGCCAACCCCGCGCTGCCTTGGTGAGGGAAGTAAAATTGCTGATTTTATTCCACCTGGTATCCCAGCAGTCCTGACTCTCTCTCATCAGGCAGTTCCTCAGTGAAGCGTCTCTTTTGGCCCTGGGGATGGGGCTGGACCTGTGGCTGGGTACCAGTTGGCATGCTGGTTTTTACTGGGGCAGCAGGAAGGAAAGGAGCGCTCAGTGGACTCTGCTGGGCACAAGTCAGAGAGAAAACACAAGAAAATCTGATAATATGCATGTGAAGTTTTCTTTCAATGCAGTGTCACAGAAAGGAGCAGAACACACAAACGGTTTCTCTAGATTATAAGAGGACTTAGAGGAAAATTCACAACTGAAGAGGTAAAACAAGTATTTCATTTATAGAATGCTTTCACCTCAAACTCATCCCCATCTGTAACTCAAATCATGCACCTACATTGGGGCATCACAGACTGTGATGATGCCACTCAGAAGTGAGCCCCCACCCCCTGAAAATGTCCTTGCTGTTAAGAGGGAATACGAAACATCCAGTAGGAAGCAGCCACATGACAATTTAGTTGCTTAGAAGGAAGAATCAGCTAAACAATAACAAAAAACCCCAAACACCCCCTCCAAAAAAACCCAAAACTAAACCAAACACCCCAACTAAAAACACAAACAAACAAAAACAACAACAATAACAAGTCAAAAAAAAGCACTGAAGAAGAATTCTCCATCTGGAGATGGAGAAGTCTTTTCTTGCTGGTTAATTTGCCAACGACAAAGCAAAGAGCAGTACCTGGCCAGTGCTGGCTGGAGGCTGGACTTGAGGTATCGGGTACTGCGTGGGCACGGGTGGCACCGCCGTGGGCAGCGCTGGGAGGACTCCAGGAGCCAAGGGCACTGCAGGGGGGACTATCCCTGGCACCCCGTAGGGAGGCTGGACAGGCTGCTGAGGAGGGGGAACCACAGGATAACCAGACTGGTACCCGTTGGAGTGGTAATAGGAGGGCTGGGAAGGGACGCTGTTGATGGTGGCTGGCTGGGTGAAGCCTGGGGAGAGAGGGAGAATGGACATCTTAGTTCTGCCACAGACACCAAAATATCCAGTTTAACTCCAAATGTAAAAGAAGCTGGACTGATATTTACCTGCCAAGGGAACTGCAGTGGTTATCTGGTTCACAAATCGGGAGTACTCGGCATGAACCTACAAAGAATTTCAAGGATTAGACAATAAAAATATATTTACAGTATTAACCTTTATATAATTCCCCATAACCATGTGAGGGAATGCTGATTACAGACCACAGTGTGCACAAGGACAGCAATAACCCAAACATAACAATCCACCCACCAAAACCCCAATAAACATCCCCCTGATCCTCATGGCTTCCGTGGCAGATTTGTATAAATTATGGGATGATCTCTCACAGGAAAGAGAGCAGCAAATTAATTACTACAAGAGAATTTTAGCAAATAAAAAAGCTTCCAAATATTTTTCAAGAGAGACTTTGTAGCCCATACTCCATTATCTTATTATTATATTAACTGAAAGACTCCAAGACTTTATTTTCATTCATATAAGAGAAGCTGAGAAATTGAATTTTCTCTCTACAGGTGAGAGATTTTCTAGAATTTTTTTGCTACACCAATCATTTTATCTTTCCTAAAGCAGACAGTGCAGCTCTGGACATCATGTAAAGCTAAATCAAGGGAAGCTGGAGCAATGAGCAAAAAGCAGGATTCTTTTATGTCTGTAGTCAGACATTCCCTTGTCCTCACCCCCAGTTCAGCTTAGGAAGCATTTGCATTTCCCCCTCCCCTAAAATTCCAGTACTCTCAGCTCCTTCCTGAGAAATGTTTATTCCCTGTACAAGAATTAGACAGCAACCCTTGGAAGAAGAAACGAATAAGCAAGTCAGACACATGGACAGCCTTGCTGAAAGCATTAAAAATTACTTAGCCAAGCACCCCCCCAAAGGTACAAGAAGCTCTGAAATCTCATATTTGTAAGAGCTACTCACGGTTTGCAACAGGTTCTCACACAGCTTTTTAGCAGCTGCCAAACCTTCTGGCTTTGGGTGACTGAAAACATACACAAAAAGAACCTCATGAGAACAAACTTTTCTGTCAAATTTGGGAGCTCCTTCAGCAATCCTGCTGTCAGAACTATCCCTTAAAGAAGAAATTCCTCCCTGTGAGGCTGGGGAGGCCCTGGCACAGGTTGCCCCATCCCTGGAAGTGTCCAAGGCAACGCTGGATGGGGTTTGGAGCACTCTGGGATAGTGGAAGGTGTCCCTGCCCACGGCAGGGGGTGGAATCAGGTGAGCTTGAAGGTCCCTTCCAACCCAAACCCTTCTGGGATTCTAAGATTCCACCCTATCACCATATGGTTACACCTCTATCACTTCAGAGACACCTCTATTAAACCAGGTTCAAAAACCTATTTCATTTGCATTAAGTCAGTCAAAATTAAGAATTCCCCACAGTGATTAAACACTAAGCAACATTCCTGACTGGGCACTGCAATTTTTTATGGTTTTTAGGAACTCCCCCATACCTGATGTAGATGTACATGGGTTCAAAGGCTTCTCTGCCTGATGCTGGTTCTATGCAACCTGAGCCTTTTCCTCGAAGAAAGACTTTGGCACCAGTTTCAATCTGAATGTGCTGCAAGTAGGAGCAGCCAGGCCCTTCCACCTTCTCCTTCACGTTAAATGTGGGAACAGCATGTTCCAGCCCAACAAATAACTTGTCCTGGACATAATGCATCTGTAAATGAACAGCAAAACCTTCATATTTCACTGTAATAGGATGCTCATTTCACTGAGGGCAGACATCTCACTGCTGTGACAGACAAAAGGGTTCAGTGTCAGATGGCACAGTGAGCCCTGTCCTTTTCTGGAAGTAGGACTGCTCTCTTCATCCCTTTTCTTTTAGGAGGCCACTGTCACCCGAGTCTCACTCTCCAGACTCAGTCTCGTTAGTCCTCCAGCTTTCACAACACAAGGTGGGGGTGATTTTTTTGGGTGGTTTTCCATCTTTTGTGCTGTGGGTTTTGATTTTTTTTTTTTTTAATAAATAGCACATGACATGTCTGCTTTGTAAAAGGCAGATCTTGTAATTAGTGATACTCAATGAAGTCTACACCAATGGATCACTCACCCCTGACTGGAATGGAGGTTTTTGGCCAACAGCTGGAGTTATCTGAGTGATAGGGGCTGGCTGGTGATAGACAGTGACTGTCGCTCCGTTGAACGTGGGACTGGAGCCCGTGGCTGCTTTCACCACTCCATTGGTAATGATCTCTTTGATCCTGTTAACAGCTCCTGGTTGAGAGGATATGAAATTCACTCTTATTCAGCTGCCCAGAGTAACCAAATTGTGACATGACAGGGTTACTTTCCATATTCTGGGACAGGACAATTGCATCTTCCAGTGGGGCCCAGGATCAGCATCCCTGTATAGGATCACAAAGGATGACAACAAGCCACCCCCAGGGAACAGCTGGAGCTCTGCCAGGGAAGTTTAGGTTGGATATCATGAAAAGGTTCTTCCCCCAGAGGGTGCTGGGCACTGCCCAGGCTCCCCAGGGAATGGGCACATTCCCAAGGCTGCCAGAGCTCCAGGAGCCTTTGGACATCACTCCCAGGCACAGGGTGGGGCTGTTGAGGGGTCTGTGCAGGGCCAGGACCTGGACTGGATGTTCCCTGTGGGTCCCTTCCAGCTCAGGTATTGTGAATTACCAGATTCCTTCTCCATTTCCACCCTGACAAAACTTGGGCCAATGCTTTAAGGCAAGGGCAGGGTCCTGCACTGGGGGTAACAACCCCAAGCACCAGCACAGGCTGGGGGTGTCACCAAACTGGGACAGTGGGGTCCTGGGGTGGACAAGGAAAGCATTCCCAGCAGGTCAGGGAGTGATCCTGCCCCTCTGCCCAGCCCTGGGAGGCACCTCTGGAGTGCTGTGTCCAGCTCTGGATCCTCAGCACAGCAGGGACAGGGAGCTCCAGGAGGGTGACAAAGGTGCTGAAGGGCCTGGAGAGATCCCTGCCCAGGAAAGGCTGAGGGAGCTGGGGCTGTTCAGCCTCGAGAGGAGCCCCAGCTGAGAGGGGCCCTCAGCCCTGGGGGTCCCTGGGTGCAGGGAGGGCTCAGGGCAGGGCCCAGGCTCTGCTCCGGGGCCCAGCAATGGCACCAGAGGGACGGGCAGGGACTGAGCCCAGCAATTCCCCAGCACAGGAGGCAGAACTTGTGCCCTGGGCAGGAACAGATTTTCCAAAGAGGCTGTGGAGCCTCCCTGGGGATATCCCAGAACCATCTGGAATAGTCCTGTGCCCTCTGCTCTGGGATGGCCCTGCCTGAGCAGGGAGGTGGCACTAGATGTGACCCACAGTGGTCCCTTCCTGCAGGGCTCCCTGCCACACACCTGTTCCCACGGGATCTCGGTGTGTTATCAGTGAGATAAGAGCTACACCTGCCCAGGAACCCTGCCCACTCCCCCCACCTTCCTTACAGTCTATCCACAGCTTTGGTTTCCTGATGAAGGCAGTAAATGGCACCTTAGGGATTTCTGAGCAGAGATCTCAGTATCAATGTCTCAATGGAGTCTGTTATCACCACCAAGATGTTTATAGCACAAATCCAACACAGCCACTCAGACAAACCCTTTAACACAAACAGGGAGAGAAAAAGCAGTTTTGTACTCACTGTCAACCAGCTCCCGTGTCTGACCCTGAACATGAAGATACAAAGGACGATCTCTGGAAAGAAAAAGTCAAATATTCAATTAAACCAATTCACAACACAATAATGGACCCCATCTAATTATATTACAGTTATTACATACAGAAAGTCTTCCATAAAAATCTGAAATGCTCTCCAGATGACAGAATACAAATTCACTGAGTATCACAGTGCTCAGGCAGAAAAGCTCTGCACTGGAAATATGATTTAGGAGTTGATGATGACTCATAAACGTTACACCACTGAAAACTTCAACTCGCTCATACACATAAATGGTTCACTAACTAAAAGCAGCAAGAAATTCGTATTTGGGCAGTTGCAGTGTTCTGTTGGAAGAAGTTCAGCTCACAGTGTGATCTGTCAGGGTGATGGCTGGCATGCTTGTTATTGCACCCCATCAGTATCAGGCAGTCAGGACCATCACAATGGCAAATTCATTGGTGACATTGCTCATGGAGAACCAACCAAACAGGAACCCCAGCACTTTGTCACCTGAGGAGAAAAGAAGCAGAACCTCTGAAAAAAGAAATACAAACCCAGGTCCCACTTTGGCTTTCTCTTCTGCAGTCATGAATCTCCCTCGAGTCGAAACAGCTGCTCCACTCAGGCGACTGATCTGCAAAAAATGTACAAAGCCCAGTGACACACCTGCCAACAATAAACAAGGCACACACAAAACACCCAATTTTAAACAATGTTGTAAAAAACCCCAGAAATCATTAATAAAGTGCTAAGAGACCGATGCTGGCTCTGAACTCATACAACAATTTACTGAACAAACCAATCAACGACTAAACAAACACCTTTAGAAAACATGAGTTTTCCAGAAGGAAACAACCCCTGAACAGAGTTCACTGCAAGTTCTTATAACCTTCCAGGTTAATCTTATCTCCTCAGTTAACCTGGCAGGTACAGCTGGACAGTGTTATGTAACCTCAGAGCTCCCAGCCAAGGTCGTGGGCCGTACCTCGTCCTGGGTCTGGCCCCGGGTCAGCAGGTTCCTGCACGTGAGGGGGACGTCGTTGATCTCCACCTCTGCCACCACGAGGTCATCTTTGCTTTTACTCGTAGCTGGACCTTTTCCCAGAGCCTGCAGCTTCAACGAGAACCAATGCAAAAGACCAGTGAGTGGAAAGCAGTGATGCAAGAAAAACAAACTGAGCCCAGAGCTCGAGGGGCAAATGTCCTTCTCAAGCAGCCCTTTCAGCTGGTGAAGGCAAAATCTTTAGAGAGATGAGCAGAAAGCACATTGTACCTACTGCTTCATCTGCCTCCTCACAAGCCTGAGCCGAAATAAACACACCAGCTTTATCTTCAGCACGTACTAATAGAGTACTAAATGTTTCTGTTCTGTACATGATGTAGAACTGAGCTGTAGAGCTGCTCGAACAGAAACCAAAGCATTTAACACTTGAATTGGCAGCTCTGACAGAAATCTGAGACCAATGAAACATGTACTTGATGTCTGCAGCTTCTGCTTCTCTCAACAGGCTTTACAGAGACAGAATTTAGAATTTCTTTTCAAGAGCTGAACTTGTCCACACTACACCTCCCCCATCTTTTTTTAAGACGGGGTGTAATATTTTGTGTCAGGCTAAGAAATAAAAAGCCACAGTCACATATTCAGAAGCTACACTGGAAAAGGTCCACAAAGACCTTTTCAATGTACAGAGTTAGTACAGCCTTCTAAAAATTCTGAAACTAATTTTGGGGACATAAAGGTAAAACACAATTCTATAAAAAAAGAGAGAACCTTCCAGTACCACCCATCCACTCTCACAAATATCACTTGAAGCACCTCCAGGACAGCCACAAGGCAGCTAGAGAGGGACTCCAGTACAGGGCACTGTTCTGACTTTAAACTGCTCCATTCTTTCCACACTTAAAAAAAAAAAGTACATTCATTAACCTGCAGCTCCTTAATTTCCATTCCCTCACAACCTGAAAGGTCAGAGTTAATTACCCTGGAAATGCCATCACTGAACATGTTCTGCCAAAAGGAACATGTGCAATGAAAGAACTATATGGATATTATATATACATGTTACTATATTAAAAAATAAAAAAATCTACGCAACAAAAATTGGCACCCCAAATGCACATTAATTATTTGGTTAATGGTTCCAAGGGCAAAACAATTTGTCACAGGCTGCCAGAGTGCCACCAGAGCTTGTGACAAAAACAGAGCTGGGAGAATGAGACAGCACCAGCATCTGCCAATTTCTGGATGTCTCAAAGTGCCTGTCAGCAAATGGATTTTACTTCCATGGGCTGCCACTATGGAGGCTCCCTGAAACCAGGCCATGTGTCCTTAACACTGGGAATTCCACCCATTCCAGGTGGATTGTTAAGCACTGAGAAGCAAATCCCACCATTTCCATGTGGGATTCCTAACAGCAATATCCCAAGAAACACCTGCTGCTAAACCTCACACAGGGAAAAGGTTGCAGGGGTGGTTTCAGCCTCAGAAGTGACAGGGAAGCAATTAAGGAGAATTCATGGCAATTTCCCACTCGTTTTTATCTCTGAGTAAACCCAGGGGCAAAATGAACGCTCCTTTGGATGCAGCCTCACAAGGCAAACTCCCAGGGTGGCACGACATAGAAAAGGAGATAGAATGCCATAAAACCCCACTCTCCTTGTTGATTTTCTATTTCAACAAGTTTAGATGGAAACTGGGGTCCTCAAAAATGGAAGGGAGGGAGCGCAGAGGGGCCACCGAGATGCTCTGAGGGCTGGAGTCCCTCTGCTCTGGAGCCAGACTGGGAGAGCTGAGGGTGTTCCCCCTGGAGAAGGGAAGGCTCCAGGGAGACCTCAGAGTCCCTTCCAGGGCCTAAAGGGGATTTACAAAAAGAAGGAAGAGGGACTTTTTACCAGGGCATGTAGTACCAGGACATAGGACAATGGTTCTAAAATGACAGAGGGCAGGGTTAGACAGGATATTGGGAAGGAATTCCTCCCTGTGAGAGTGGGGAGGCCCTGGCACAGGGTGCCCAGAGCAGCTGTGGCTGCCCCTGGATCCCTGGCAGTGCCCAAGGCCAGGCTGGACAGGGCTTGGAGCAGCCTGGGACAGTGGGAGGTGTCCCTGCCCATGGCAGGGGTGGGACAAGATGTGCTCTAAAGTCCCTTCCAACCCAAACCACCCTGTGGTTCCATGAAACTTGAAACAGCTTCTAAACTTGGCTCCAGCACAGGCTAAGGACACACAAGGCTGTGACTGGAACTGCAAAAGTGGCTTTAAATTACACTTGCTTTAGAATAGAAAACTCCGAGTCTATTTCAGAGGAACACTCAGGGACCATCCAGTCAAATTGCCTGAGCCCATCAGGGTCAACGAGGCTCAGAGCAGGGCTCAGCAAGGGCTGAACAAGGTGTTTAGGACTTGGACATACAGCTCATACTGGTAACTCCTTTAGACATGAAAATAATTTGGTGTTATATTTTAAAGGGGCTGTTTCACACAACAGTTTTTCCATCAGCTCTGCTATCTGGAAAACACTTCAGGAAAAACACTTTAAGAGTTGGACTCGATGATCCTCGTGGGTTCCTTACAACTCAGAATATTCTACGGTTCTGAGAAAAAAAAGTGTTTCACCTCCCTACAGGTGGCTTTGGTAAAGCCTTATAGCGAACTGACCACACAGCCATCCACTGCTTTCTACGGTACTAAAAAAGATTTTAAAAATTATTTCCGACTGCTTTTATTGCACCCAATTTCATCGCCTCCGGCTCGGTGACAAATCCAGGTCCCCAAAACCCAGCCGTGACACCCCGCGCCCACCCACCTTGTCCGCCGTGCTGGGCGCCGGCTTCAGCTTCCCTTTGGCCATCAGCATCGCGTTGATCTTCGCCGCCACGGCCGCGGCCGCATCCAGCGCTCCCGAGGGCGCCGCGGAGCTCTCGGACCCGGCCACGGCGGCGCCTCCATCGCCGCTCCCGCCGGGGAACGGGCGCCCGGG
>WEKY01038857.1:115579-133705 GCA_013390045.1 Picathartes gymnocephalus
GCCGCCCGCCGACATGGCCGCCACGGCTCCCGGCCGTCACTTCCGGCCCCGCGCCCGCCGCGCGCCGCCGCTTCCGCCCGTTGCCGTGGGGACGGCGCGGCCCCTTCCGGTGCTGCCATGGGAGGGACGTGGCACCGCGGGGTCGGGAAGGGCCCAAAAGATCACCTGGTCCGACCCCCCCGCTATTATTTCCACGGGTATTATCCCAAGTACTATGCCGTTTTCCTCAAGTGAAGCCTAAGTGTGTAACTTGATTTTGGCCCAGCTGAAGTTTGGATGCATCGTGTGCCATTTTATCCCAGGGCAATACAGAAATTACAGTGTCTAATGTAAAGGCATTCTTGTCTCTGCTTGTTAACAACAAATCATCCACACAGTGCACGAAACCCGATTCAAGCAGTAATTTCACAGCTCTTAAATCAATCCCCATTATCTCTGAAAGAATCCCAGAATGGTTTGGGTTTGTGAAGAATGAGCCATCTGGTTACTTGAGTTAAAAGAAGTTACAGAAGTTAATTGCTGAGTTTGAATGGTGCTATTGTTCTAATTACTGTTCAGACAAGTTAAGGATGTTATAAAGGTTAATCGTTAAGAGGGATTACTGTTTTAAGTTATAAAGCCTGGGAAAGAACAGGGGAAGTGGTAAATCTGATAGCTAGATACCAGATTCCATAAAAAAACCTGACTCTAGTCAGGTGGACTGAGAAAGAGCTTTCCAGAAAGATCCAAGAATGCGCTCATACAGAAGAAAACCCATCGGACTCTGGGAAACCCGAATGGACCAATGAGGGGGCTGGATTGAAAAATTAACCAATCAGGAGAGCTCCTGGACTGTATAAAAAGCGGTCTCCAGAGGCCATCGGGGTCTTTTGTCCTCTGGCTGTCATCCATCTTTGTGGAAGACCTGGGAGAGTGGAGTACAAGAGATCACCCGCCCTGAAAAAGGACCTGGGAGCAGACCTTGCAGAGGAGCAGCACCTGCTTCAACCAGCTAGGGACCGAAGACGAGCCTTCCGGACTCACGGCGTCCCCTTGCTTCCTAGGCCTCTCAATAACCTTTTTAGTTGCTGAAGTCACTTGGGAGTGATCTCCTGTTTTTCACCGGTTCACCCAACCATGGGCAGGGATACTTTCCACTATCCCAGGCTGCTCCAAGCCCCCTCCAGTCTGGCCTTGGACACTTCCAGGGCTCCAGGGGCAGCCACAGCTTCTCCGGGCACCCTGTGGCACCACCCTCACAGGAAAGAATTTCTTCCCAGTATCCAACCTCAATTTCCCCTCTTTCAGTTTGAAGCCATTCCCCTTGGCCTGTCACTCCAGTTCCTGATGAACAGCCCCTCTGCATCTTCCCTGTGGCCCCTTCAGATCCTGCAAGGGGCTCTGAGGTCTCCACACAAACTTCTCCAGGCTGAACGTTCCCAGCCTGGCTCCATAGGGAAGAGGCTCCAATCTTCTTATCAACTTCATGGCCTCCTCTGGACTTTCCCCAACAGGAGCACTATCTGGAAATATTCTAAGAAGCACAGGGCAGGGTGGCAGGGACCAGGGCAGGTGTGGGAGTGTTGGCCCCAGCACAGCCTGCGTGCATTACAATAAAGGGAGAAGTGAGACCATCATGGAGACAGGACCCTATTCCAGGAATCCAGGAGTATCCAGAAGCAGACAGACCAATGCTCAGCCCAAGGGATTCTGAAGCATTCCATTGGATGAAGAAAGCCAGCCTTTGTTTGCCTTCACCTGGAAAAGACAGCAACTGACTCGGACACATCTATCCCAAAGTTTTACTGGATCCCCTCCAAAGACTCAAAGAATTGGGATTGTTCTGAAGAAGAGAAGGGTTTGGGGTGATCTAATGGTGACCTTCCAGTACCTGAAGGGAGCTTACACAAAAGATGGGGCAAAGCTGTTTGCAAGAGCCTGGAGTGACAGGACAAGGGGGAATGGTTTCAGACTGAAAGAGAGCAGGTTTAGATTCAATATTGGGAATAAATCCCTCCCTGTGAGGTTCATGAGGCCCTGGCACTGGGTGCCCAGTGAAGCTGTGGCTGCCTCTGTATCCCTGGAAATGTCCAAGGCCAGGTTGGATGGGGCTTGGAGCAGCCTGGGACAGTGGAAGGTGTCCCTGCCCATGGCAGGGACATGAATGAGAACAGCTTCAAAGTCAATTCTAACTCAAACCATTCCATGATTCTATGACTTTTTCATAATTATTTGGGGTTTAAAGAGTACTTTTAGGATTTCAAGGGTATGAAATTACTGTGTGAATTGGATTTTGTACAGCATGTGGATGATTAGTGATGAGGGTGCCTTTATGTTAGACACTATTTGTGTATTGCCCTGGTCCATCTCTATCTAAACTTCAGTTGGATTAAAAGCAAATTACATATTTAAGTTTTATTTTAGGCAAATGGCAATGGAGAATAGATCTGGAAAGACTAGAGGCCATAATTTTGTCCAGACACTAGGAAAGAAGTTATGAAGTTTTTCTCAGGAGTCATGGGATTTTGTTGGCCACGGATTCCTTAAGTCTCTGGCTGAGGCAACCAAGAACAAAGAGATGGAATCCACTGGCCATGCAATGGATTGTTCTTGGTGCCTTTGTGCTGTCCTGTGCCACTGAGGGCTGGAATTGACACCAGGCACTGGGACTGGGTGACCTTTATTAAGGGCAAGTGCTGGATTCTGCACGTGGGACAGGGCAACCCTTGGTGTATGGACAGAGACTGGGGAAGGACAGGCCGGGGAAGGATCTGGGGGTCTTGGCCCGTGTCTGGATCAGGGTCACGGTGTGTCCTGGCAGCCCAAAGGGTCACCATGTCCTGAGGGGCACCAGGCCCAGCATCACTGGCTGAGCGAAGGAGGGGATTGTCCTGCTCTGCTCTGGGTGGGCTTGCCTTGAATCCTGTGTACAGGTTTGGTAATGTAAGAAAGACATGAAGCCATTAGAGAGTATCCAAAGGAGGCCACGAGGATGGTGAAGGGTCTGGAGGGGCTGTATAAGGAGAGGCTGAGGGCCCTTGGTCTGTTCAGCTGGAGGAGACCAAGAGGAGACCTCAGGGATCTGCACCTTCCTCACGAGGGGCAGCTCCCTGTGACCAGGGACAGCACCCGAGGGAATGGCTGGAGCTGTGTCAGGGAGGTTTAGGTTGGATGTTAGGGAAAGGTTCCTGCCCCAGAGGGTGCTGGGCACTGCCCAGGCTCCCCAGGGAATGGTCACAGCCCCAAGGCTGCCAAAGCTCCAGGAGCGTTTGGACAGCACTCTCAGGGATGCACACGCTGGGGCTGTTGGGGTGTCTGTGCAGGACCTGGGGTTGCAATGGGTGATCCTTGCGTTTGCGCACGGCCCTTCGGCACAGCCGGCTGAGGGCAAGCCCCGCCCCCTGCGTTTGCGCACGGCCCTTCGGCAGAGCCGGCTGAGGGCAAGCCCCGCCCCCCGCGTTTGCGCACGGCCCTTCGGCAGAGCCGGCTGAGGGCAAGCCCCGCCCGCTGCATTTGCACACGGCCCCTCGGCAGAGCCGGCTGAGGGTGAGGGCGGGAGCTTTCTTCATCTCCCTTCCTCTCACCTCACATTCTCCTGCAGTTTTTCCTTGATCATCTCTCAATTCACCCACACCTCACCTCGCTCTCGCCGCCGAGGTTTTGCTGCCCACTGCCCCACGCTGCTCTGCAGTGTTCTGTCTTTGTGCTTTCATCCTCCGCTTGCCTCAGTTTCCTTGGAGGAGGCAGGTGGTATTTTCTGGGCTGACGCTGCTGGGAAGCGGTTCCTTCCTCACAGCAGGGCCGAACTCGGCCGCGTGCTGTGATTGGGGGGTTTATGGACGATTTACTGAGGGGGAGCTCGGTGCTCTGCGTGATCCAGAGCCCACTTTTAGTTTGGGAAAGGTGTTTTCCATGGCCTCAGGCATGGGTGCACTTGATATTTCCAAATTGGAGGGAAGGCTTGTGTGGAGTGAGGCTCAGGGTGGTGAGGGTTCTGTTTCTCTCATACTAATTTAAATTATAGATGAAAACAACTGAAGCCTGGAGGTGTTTGAAATGTGAGGAGCCTTTTCATAAGGTCCTTTGAAAATCCCGTAGGTTGGGTGCCTGTTAGCACTGAAGAGAATTGCCTTTGGAGGTTCATATATCATATAAATACAGATATAAACATTCTAATTATTGCATCCTGTAGCCTCAGGGGAGGCCTGTGCTGCTGTGAACATCAAGAATCTGATACTGGGGATGATTAGATGAACTGTCTTGCTCTGTTTCCTGAAAATTACAGGTCTGTTTGAGCTGGTGAATTGTGCAGGAGGTGTTTGTAAGTCCAGGGAATGCCCTGGAGAGCTGCAGGCTGGGCTTGCTGCCCTTCTCATCCAGGTGCTAATGCAGGTGTTTTATTGACAGGCACAGGAGTCTCTGCAGAATGGCAACTGCTCAGAAGCAAAGGAATTCTGTGGTATGGTTTTGTTTGTGTATTTCAGCACAGTAATGGGAAAAATGGGGGAGTTTTGGCTGAAATAGTGCACTCAGGTGCTCTGTGATATTTCTTCACATGAAAATTGCAGGCTGATTCAGTCTTTTAATTATGAATAAAGAATATGTAAAAAATAGTCTGAACTTTGCTGTCATGTGCTTGGTAGAAACCAGGTGTTGTGTCGTATAAATATTGTAACACCAAGTGTAAGGAATGTGCTTAACTTTATAAATCACAAAAGTTGTACTTTTCAATTCAATTAAAATTCAGGCATTGTACAGGATTGAAGCCTGTACAGGTGTGTTGCTGTAGGTACAGTTTAATTGGTTGCTCTCTGTGATTTTCAGAATGCGGTTGTATTTCCCAAGAAAATAGCCACGGAGCAGCAGTCCCTCATGCTGGTGAAGAGGCTCCTGGCAGTGGCAGTGTCCTGCATCACGTACCTGAGGGGAATCTTTCCTGAGAGTGCCTACGGAACCAGATACATGGATGGTAATGGGCTGTTTCCGTGATAATTTGCAAAACCTGTTGTCATGGAGTTGTTTTTAAAGCCACTTGGTCTTTTTATGAATGGACACCATTTCAGTGCAGGTAATGGGAACTTCACTAATGAATTAATTAAATGTTATTGTTGCTGCTAACTCAGCATTAAAACTATGCTCACGCTTGTCAGTAATGTTAATTTTAGTCTCTTCTTGATATGTACTTTTAGGCAATGAACTTTTTGTTGCACTTTGTCCCAAGTAAACATGTGTGTGTCTTTTTGGGTTTTTTTTTTTTGAGATATCTGTGTCAAAATTCTGCGGGAAGACAAAAACTGTCCTGGCTCTACCCAGCTGGTGAAATGGTAGGTTGATTCCAGCACACAGGTAAGACTTCCTCAGCATGTGAGTGCTCAAAGGTTCCCTCCTGGTTGTTTGCAGATACAAGGGAAAAAGTTCTCTTGCTGTGAGTGAGCAGCGCACATTTGTGTCATAGATGTAGCAATCACGTTTCCAGAAAGGTTTTCAGCTCAGGGCTTAGGATAGCACAAATCTCTGTTTGCAGAGTGACTATACTATATATTTACTATATAAATACTAAATATCTAATACTATGTATTTACATACTTCATTCCTCTAGGTGCTCATGAGTACTCAAGGGTGCACAGAAATGCAAAAATCTAACCAGTAGTTCCTCTCTAGCTGATCAGGAGACTCAATGCCATCATTTTGTATCTTAAATTTAAAGATCTTGCTCACAGGTTTTGTAAGAGAGTGAGACTGTTTGGCCTCTTGTTCAAAGGTAGAGCTGTGCCTGCCAGTGGTTGTCTGCCTGCTTGACGCACAGCTGGCTGTGACTGTATCACCTGGGACTGCAGCTGCTTATTCTGGTTTTCTTTCTGCTCACAGTGAGGTCTGATCCTAGTGCTCTCCTTGGTTTTTAGAAAACTCTGTAAAGCCTTTGCCTTAGTTACATATTCCTGTATTTTGTTTCCCTCTTTTCCCACATGTGGACAAGGCATGGGAGGGATGCTGCATTCATCCCCTGATGGTGCTGAGGGGTTCAGAAGTGAGGGCTGAGAGCTGGTGTTGAAGGTGGAATCAGCCACGTGCTGTCACAAAGTGAGGGAGGGGAAAAGCTGGAATTTCCTGACGGATCTGTCGGGGAGGGAGCAGAAAGATCAGTGCAGTTCACCTTCCCCTCACACATACAGAGGGCAGTTCACGGCAGCCTGGGGAAGCTGACCAGGGCAGGCTCCCTGGTTTTATGGGAAAGGGGTGTGGTACCTGTTGGGAGCTCACAGGTGAGTGGCCATTCTTGCCCCAGCAGCATGTGCACACCAAATCCAGTTTTTGTTTGTTGACTGTATTTGAAAGGAACATCAGAAAAAAAAAATTAGGGTAAGTTTTGATTCCCTATTTGACTGTTGTTTGGGTGTTACATAAAAAGGAAATGGCAGCATCTAAATAAAGTTAATAACTCCTTTGTGCTTCAGCAGTGTTGCTGTTCAGCCGAATTACTGATTTATGGTGAAATAATGGTTGGAGGGGACCTTAAAGCTCACCTTCTTCCAATGGACGGGGACACCTGCAACTAGACCAGGTTGCTCCCTTGATTAATGAATACATGTGTTGGAAGTATTGCAATATGTTTTTACTGATCAATGATTTACCTACAGATTGTATTTTTAATTACACTTCCAAGAGGTTGGGGTGATTTGGTGTTACAAAGATAGTCATTGCTTGTATCACTGCTAATAAGATAGAATGATGGAATAAGTGTTGTTTACAGTAAGAGTAAATGTAAGAGTTTCATTTTTTGGTGCTATTTTAGTCAGAAGCAAGTGAAAATTAGTAGTAGATGGCCAATATTATTTGGTTTTTGCAGGATGTTAGGATGCTATGATGCCTTGCAGAAGAAATACGTAAGTCCTCCAGTCTCATTTCAGTTGTTTTGAAATGTTTAAGTCCATTATCTGCCTCTGTAGTTGTAGGACTGATCAGGGAGTAGCTGAGCTAAGTCAGCCAGCTGCAGTGTGGGATGCACAGGCATTTCTGAATAAAATTCTTGTAAACGGCAGCACTGAAAGCCAGGGATCTGTAGGTGTTTTCTTCTGCAGCTGACTCCTCTCCTCCCCAGAAGAGGAGTGAAAAGGAAGAGGCTTTTCTTCCAGCAGGCCTTAGTTGCCTGTGTTGGATTCCAGAGCTAGAGAGACAAAGTAGCTTGGGCAGCAGAAATGGGCTATGAAATACATTAAATGTTCTTTTTCTTTTTCTCTCTCTCTGTTTATGTTCCTGACAGCTGAGGCAGATTGTCCTAGCAGTGAGTATCTCTGAAAGGCAGGGATATGTTTTTAGGGGACATTCTTTGAGGGACGTGCAAGTCTCATTCTGATTCCTCTCTTTTCTTTAAAAATACAGGTCTATACCCAGCCAGAAGATCCTCAGGTAAATCTGCTGGAATATCTCAGGGGATGACTGATGATAATATGGATATAGTGAAATGTCTGTACAAGCAGGAATATTTAATGTGCACATTTTTAAAAAAAGGACACGTTGAAATACCAAGTGTAACAATCACTGGCATCAGTGGAAATTGCCATGCGTGGAATTGCTTTTGAGTATCCAGGGTCAGGTTATTCTCAGGCTGGTGCAAGAAACCAAAATGTCATTGCAGAGTGAGATGTCCGTAAAGATGCCTCATTCTAAGTCTGCCTAACAAATTTATAGGACTTTTGTGGAAAACACAAAACCCACTGGGTGTCACCACATCTGTTCTGTGTGTGAAACATTTTCATAGCGATTGAAACTGGAATATTTTGTGTTAAAAACTTCAGCTGATATTTTAGAATATTTTATCACAGTGATTCCTGGAAAAGAATCATCATTTTTATTAGCTGACAGTTATATGCATTATTATTCTTAATTATTGGAGGATTACGAACCTGTATTTGGTACATGTAAGTGGATGGGAGTTGGGCTGTAGTTGTTTTCTTTGCAGGTTAATGGATTACTGAGCAGAGCTGCAGGAGGAGTGTTTAGGATTAGTTTAATAATTACTGGCTTTGTTTGCAGACAGTCACAGAGTGTTACCACTTCAAGTTCAAGTACACCCACAATGGGCCACTCCTGGATTTCGGCAGGTACAGCCCTGGGACTGCTCCATGGCCTTACAGTCCCTTGGACACACCTGAATGTCAGAACTTTGCTTTTGATCTGTTTGGTGATTGCTTTTTAAATTCTGCATCTGGAGATTAATTTGTCAACATACTAGCTTGGACTTACTAAAATACAATTAGTTATTTTGTCTGAATATGCTCATAATTTTAATATCTACTCAGAAGATGATGCTCAATGTCAGTCTGATAGTCTGTGACCAGGATATTTTTACCCTTGTGTATGGGGGTGAAGCTTAACCAGATTTACTTATCTGAAGATGACACTGAATGTTACATGGAATTCCTCGTTTAGCAGAAATGATAGAAAATACACAAAAAATACAATAGAAATGTAAGCTGCACTTAGCAAAGCAAAGCTGTTGTGATACATGGCTTGGTCATGGTGGAATTCCCATTGCTGAGATAAGCTCACTGTGAGGACACTGGGCATCCCCAGCCCTGGGGAGGGGAGCCCTGGGTTGAAATTGGCAGAGGGCAGGTTTGGATTGGATGTACAGAGGAAATTCGTCCCTGTGAGGGAGGGGAGACCCTGGCACAGGGTGCCCAGAGAAGCTGTGGCTGCCCCTGGATCCCTGGCAGTGTCCAAGGCCAGGTTGGATGGGGCTTGAAGCAGCCTGGGATAGTGGGAGGCGTCCCTGCCCATGGAGGGGCTGGGAAGAGATGAGCTGTATGTTCCCTTCCCACCCAAACAATTGGTGATTCTATGAAGCTGCTCCAGCCAATTCTTCTTCTTCCGAATTCCTTTGTTTGTTGTTCAGTTTTTACACTTTTTGGGCCAAACCACTGCTTCACTTCCTGTGTATCAGTCTGGCAAACTCAAGGGAGTTTTCTGGGGCTTTGGATGAACGGGGAGAAGCAGTTGAGTTGGGACCCTACCAGTTCACCCACTCAACCCCCATAACTTTGTCTAAAATGAAGGCCCTGCTCAGCGGTCCTGCTCAGCTCTCAGTGTGCAGAGATCAGGTCACTTCTGGCAGCAGCTGTGGGCAGTGACACCCTGTGCTCCTGCTGGAGCTTTGGGAACACAGCACTGCTCCCCATCTCCTCCAGACCTTTCTCCACCACAGGGATTTACTGCTTAGTCACAGCTACAGGGAAATGGCTTATTTTAAGACAAGTAACTGAAATACGGTCAGTTCATACTTGACCAACTCCTCTCAGCTCCCCTCCTGTATAAAATGCTCCTTAAATTGAAAGAGAAAAGGCTGCAGTGCTGCAGACTCTTGGGCTGGGTTTAGTTCCTTACCTGTGGAAGGGATTGTAACAAACACTGGGATGTGACTCCTGGCCACACCAGCTTGCCTTAGTGGAACAGCATAAATTCATGTCAGATTAATTTGAAAATAGGGGTGAGGCTACTTCTCTGGCCCCAGCATGGCAGGAAAAAACGAGCTGGAGAGAGGTGAGAGGTTTGAATCCATCACAGTTCTGAGAATGCTTCCAGAAGACAGATACACACACAAGGAAATCACTCCTGGTACCTGCCCTGCTGTGCAGGTCCTCGGGTGCCTCAGCTCGGGGCTGTGAGGACCAGGGGAACAGAGGGAGAGGTTTTAGCATTGAGGTGGGATTTGGGTCAGCTTCTGGTGGAATGGGAGCATGGAAATGTTGGAGCTGGATGCCAAGAGTCACTTGGGCACCAAGTTTATTATTACCCATTTGTGTCCAAATCAACAGTGGGACTTTATTTAAGGGAAAACAAGTAGGTGGGGCTTCACAGAACTGGGGCTTTCACAAGTACTCCCTTTTCTCTTTCTTTCAGGTTGGGTATTTAAGCACTGTGTGATGCAGGATAGAGCAGTTGGTGCCACGTGCTGATCCCTAAACCCTCCTGATGTCCCTGGCTCAGGGTTTGCTCTCGCAAGGGGCAGAGAACATGCAGCACTCAGGCAGGGTTAGGAGTGCAGTGTGTGTGGTCTCAGACCTCGGGCAGTAAATGGGATTGTTCTCATGTTCATAGGCCTTAAACAGTATTCTCTTAATGCTAGAAACAGCTTACTCTGTATCAGAAATAATCTGACTGCTTTGTGTTTAGCAAGGACAAGAAGTCAGACTCCACCATCACCTGTGCAGACACCAAGAAGGCCAGCATCCTCCTCATCAGAAAGATCTACATCCTGATGCAGAACCTGAGCCCACTGCCCAATGACGTCTGCCTCACCATGAAACTCCTGTATTATGATGAGGGTACTTGCCATGTCACCCTGATTTATCAGCTGTTTTCAGGCTCTGGAAAGCAATCCAAAGGAGTATTTCAGTGTATAATCTTTGGGGTTGCTGGGACTTGTTAAATGAGGTCATTTCACGTGTGGCTGTTTCTCACAACAGTTTTGAATCTCCAAGGGGAAGGGATGTGATCTCACTGCAGGAACACAATCCTGGCACTGACTTCATTGGATTTGGCTGTGTTTTAAAACACTTGGAGTTTCCCAAAGTATGTTAGGCTATAACATAGTTTGCCAGCCTGGTTCCAGTTTGATGGCTATCCAAATGTCTGGCTCTGCTTTCGGAGTGTGTTACTGCCTTACAATGACAAATCAGAGCTTCTATTTTCGTTCTCTGTATTTACAACGTCTTCCAAAGAGCTTTAACTGGGCTTTGCCTGTTGTGCAAAAAGAACTTCATTTACTCCAAATTGAATATTGATTACTCCCTTCCCCACACACAGTTTTTTTTTGTAGTAACTCTCTGTATTTAAAGGGGAAAAGAGTTAAAATTAGTTTTGCAAGAACATGTTTCATTCTAGCGTGTTGAATGTTTTTTCTCTGCAGTTACACCTCCAGATTACCAACCTCCAGGGTTCCAGGAGGCCAAGGATGGGGGGCTGATGTTTAATGAGGAGCCCATGTACCTGAATGTGGGGGAAGTGCCAACACCTTTTCATATGCTGAAACTGAAAATTTCAACTGAGAAACAGCGCATAGAGAACGTTGATAAGAACATCCTAAAGCAGGGAGAGACTGCTGAGCCTCTCCAGGTGTGTGGAGTGAGCAGAGAGGATCCAAAAGAAGAGAACCAGGACACGAATGTAAGAGCACAGACTTTGTTTTGTGTAGCTTTTTGGAATTTTTTGTGGTGTATTGTCTAGAAAAAGGCCATTATTGTTTCACTGCATGTCAGCCGTAACCCCGTCTATTTTCAGACATGGCTAAGCAGGACAATATGTCTTCAATCCATTTTTTCCTTATTTTTCCTGCTGTAGTTGCAGCCTGTCACTGTTCAGGCAGTGCCTGTGCCAGGAGCAGCAGGATGGGCAGCAGAGGGACAGCTCGTGCTGTGTGTCCCAGCACAGGGCACAGATGAAACCTCTCTTCGTCCCATGTCACAATCACTTAGTTTAGTCCACCACAAACCTATCTGATCAGTCTGGCCTTAATCATCTGAGTAGAACCTTCTTCCTTGTGTGTCTGCAGTAAGTGACATAGCTGTTTCTTAATCTAGGAAGATCCTGTCTTGGATAATGAAGTGGAGGATAAGAATTATGTGAATATTTCAGAAGCTCAAGGTAACATTTGTTTATATTTTTCAAGTCTCTGAGTTGTGCCTCTTTCCTGATGTTACAAAAACAAGCCCCTCAATTTTCTATATTCAAATTTTCATTATTTTCTTCACATATATGACTGTGCCTTTATTTGCTATCAGGGCTTCATTCTGTGAAGCACTTGGTTAACAAATGTTAACATGTTAAAACATGATTAACATATTTTCGTGTTACTGTTCAAAAAATCTGATCTTCTGTTCCACTTTATCAGATAAGCTAAATTGAATGGGGCTTATATTTAGAAATATATTTTGTTTGCTTTTTCTACTATTGTTGTTACTAATAGTTACTGATTTATTTAGTTTTTGATAATACTTAGTTTGCACATTAAGCTTGCAGAGGTCTTGTACTGTTGAGCTCATTATTGCAGACCTGGGAAACAGAACTGTCTGTGCAAAAACCAATGCTCTGGCTCCAGGTTTTTTTTTTAAATTTCAGCTTTTTGGTTCAGTTCAGCAGAGATCCCACTTTTAGCCACCTTTTCCCCTGCAGCAGCCCAGAATCCCATTGTGCATCCCACACCTTCAGCTGGGGGCTGTGGAGGAGTCCAGAGCATCAGGGCTCTTGTGGGTAGAGGAGCTTTTGTGTTCTGGTGGCCCCTGTGTAACACCTTCAAAGGGAGCTGCTCGTGGTTGTGGTTTGCTGCTCCTGGTGCAGTAACTTCACCAGAATGGGTTTTGTTTTATGAATGATTCTATGTTTGTCCCTGCTGCTTCCTGATTTAGTGCTTTTTCCAGCTGATTGTGCCCTGGGGGCCTGCTGCCCTTTCCCTGGGTGCTGGAGCACTTTGATAATTGCAAATGAACATCTTTGCCATCACAGAATAGAATCCCAGAATGGTTTGGGTTGGGAGGGACCTTAAAGCTCATCCAGTCCCACCCCCTGCCGTGGGCAGGGACACCTCCCACTGTCCCAGGTGGCTCCAACCTGGCCTTGGACACTTCCAGAGATCCAGAGGCAGCCACAGCTTCTCTGGGCACCCTGTGCCAGGGCTTCCCCTCCCTCATAGGGAACAATTCCTTTCCAATATCCCATCTATCCCTGCCCTCTGTCAGGGTAAAGCCATTTCCCTTTGTCCTGTCCCTCCAGGCCCTTGTCCAAAGTCACTCTCCACCTCTCCTGGAGCCCCTTTAGGTACTGAAAGGAACTGTGAAGTTTCCTTGGAGCCTTCTCTTCTCCAGGCTGAACAATCCCACTTCTCTCAGCCTTTCCTTGTAGGAGAAATTTAATAGGTACAAGTTCTAGCAATGTATTTTTGTTAGTATGAATCACACAAAAATGAGTTTCCTCAAGTGTTTTTCCTAACACTGTAAATAAAACCTGTCAGTAAATAACTGTCCTAGCTCCTCCAGCCCTGGAATGTGCCCTGGAAGCTCTCCACTGCTGGCTTTTAATCACAGCTCCAAGATGTGGACCCAGACTGTCTCAAAACATGAGACACCAAATTGTCCTCAGGGATCTCAGGAGCTTCCTTTTCAGATTTTAGATAGACCAGGAGGAAAAGCAGAGGATGGTTTGTGTTCACATTTCCCAGTTTAGCCCAGGGGCCTGAAGACTGGACTTTGCTGCCAAACAAACTGAAGGAGGAATTGCTGCTTGTTGATCTGCTCCTCTTGGAGGGGCTGTATAGAAACATCCAGACAATCTGGAACCTATTTGCAGTACAGAAAACATTTCAAATGTTGGGTTTGGGGTTTTTTGAGAAATAACATGTGCAGCTTTGCCAAACCAGCTGCCATTTCCATGCTGTTCAAAAATAATGGTGGAAATGTGTAGGAAACAGCACGTGTAGATCAGCATTTTTATCTTGACAATGCTAGTAGGCTGCAGAACTGGAATAACCACATGAAGGTTTGTCTGATTCTTCTAAAAAGTCATAAAACTTCCAAAACCATGCAAAAATCCAGCAAGTGGCTTGTCTTAGGGAGTTGGCAAATGTTTTATTTACAGGAACTACGAGACAGATGGAAACACATTTGTCACCCTGATACTCTTCTGTTGTTTCCACAGCCGATGCACAGTCACCCTTCACCATCCCGTGCTTCTCACTGTATCCTAGAAAAACAGCATGGGTTAGAAACAACAACCAAACTGTCTGGAACTGCCTGTTCTCCCCTGGGGGCTGCTCCTGCAGCTGCAGGCAGTGCCAGGGGCTCTGCAGCTGGAATTGCTGGTTGGGTGTGCCTGGGGCTGGGGCTTCAGGAGGGGCAGGAACTGGGCCAGAGTGGCCTTTTCCCTGTCCTGCAGCACAAAACAGGCTCCTGAGGCTCCAGGCTTGGATCAAATCCCGCAGCAGGGCAGTGTGTGAAGGAGCTGGGGATCAAATCCACAGTTCCAGAGATCCTGTGTGTACCTGGGCTACTGCAGGGAGCTGGAGGTTGGAATAGGAAGTGGCTGAGTTAAAGAATGAGTTCAAAGCTTGGTGGAGTTAAGGACATGCTGGACATAGAGAACTGGAGCCCTCGGGAAGCAGCTGTTCCCAGCAGTTACAAGGTGTTCCCTGGGGCAGAGCTGGTGTTTGCTGCGGTTGGTTGGTGTGTTCTTGTGAACAGCTTTATTTAACTCTCCAACTCTTTCCATCTTTCAGAAAAAAATTCAGCTCATAAAGAGGAAGCTGGAGGGATGCAGACTCCCCATGTTTCTAATCCTCAGGTATGAAAACTCTGCTCTGTTCAGCTTTTACTGGAGCTTCTGTGGAGCTTCTTCCCTCCTTTGAGTGATTCATGGGTAATCTGCTGAAGCCTTATTTCCCACAGTCACTATTTCTAGCAACAAAATTCCTTTACATTTTGCTTCCTGGTGTTTTCCAGAACTATTCTGAAGCACTGACAAAAGGCTGTGCCTCTGTAATGCAGCTCTCAAACCAGACAGATGCTGTGACTGTTACTGAGTGAAAAGGGGAATGTAATTTCCATGTTAATAAACTGCCTAATAGGAATTCCACTGCTAATTCTGACAGACCAGAGCTCATTTAAAAGTTAATTAAAACTTGAATTTTTAAGTTTATAACTCAGGTTATATTCCCTGCATGTAGAAATTGGTGGCATTTATATGTGTAGGACTCTGCTTCACACAGGTCCTTAGGATTTCTTAAAACAGGATAGCTGTAGGTAAGTGTGAGTGATTTACTGTACAAAACCAGCACATGCTTCTCTCTGCCAGGGCCCTCCAGCACACCTAGCTGGAAATGCTGTGACTTCCACAGGTTGTCACCATTTCAGTACCCCCATATTTCAGTTTTGGCTCAGGCACTGCAGAGGGCAGTGAACGCCCCAGCACTGAGCCCTGCTGTGTATTTTTTGCTGCTGTCACAAGGCAAAATCTCTTTTCTGATTTCAGGTTGATCATTTGACCCGTAAAACATCTGAACTGGTTGTGTCAGAGAGCAGGACAAGAAGTGGAAAGATATTCCAAAGCTGCATTGTTAGTATCAGTTTTTCTTTAGTTATCATTATTTCTGTTCCAAACAGTGAATAAAACTCGGACCTTGAATGCATTTGCTATTGACAGAATGAAATTCTCATCACTTCTAAATTCTCATTCAATTCAACAGTGTCAAAAAGAATTCTGTCCCAAAGAGTTAGAAGCTGATTCAATGCAGGTAACACAGGTTGAGAATGATTCCTTACATTTAGTTGGTATCCTGATGGGAATACATTTAACCAAATTTCCTGCTGGTTTGATCCAGCAGCCAGGGGAGTTTGTGCCAGCAGAGATCCCCAGCACAGTTCACCCTGTGCTTCCTTGTGCTTCTACTTGGGAAACACTGGGCCAAAATGATAACCTTGCCTCTGTGATCCTTCATTCCAAGAAAAATCCCTTTTTTTTGCTCAATCAGATCAGTCTGGCAGGCAGTGCTGCTTGTGGGGATACAAATCCTTCCCACCTGGTGCAGCTGGAGCAGAGGTTGTGTCCAGGCTGGAACTGGAATGCTGAGTTAGGGGCAGATCCTGCTCCAAAACCTGTGGGGTGAATTCTCTCTTCTTTTATGCAAGAAATTGTTCCCTGTGAGGTGGGGAGGGGCTGGAATGGAATTCCCAGGGAAGCTGTGGCTGCCCCTGGATCCCTGGAAGTGTCCAAGGCCAGGTTGGATGGGGCTTGGAGCAGCCTGGGATAGTGGATGTGTCCCTGCCCATGGCAGGGGGTGGGACTGGATGAGCTCTAAGGTCCCTCCCTGCTTCCAACCAGTCCTATTCAGTGTTTTTTCTTACTCAGTGATGTGACAAAGAAGAGAACGTTCTGTTTGCTCACTGTCCCTTGCTCACTATCCTTGTGTCTTTTTCATAGAGGTTTTACTGAACTGAATAATAAATTTATTAGATTTAAACAAAACACAATTGCTTTAAATAACCAAAAGCACAGTGGAGCTAAAGGTTCATTGTCTTGTTTTCATGAGAGAGTCAGAACTAGCAGGACTGAGCTCTCAGGAGGTTGTTGGGTGCTGAGCAGCCTCTCCAGGGTGCTGGGCCCTCCTGGTGCTGCTCTGTCTCCCTGGGGCTGCTCCTGGAATGGTGCTGTGCAGGGGAACAGCCGGCATTCCTTGGAATCATGGAGTGGTTTGGGTTGGAAGGGACCTTAAAGCTCACCCAGTGCCCATTCCTGCCATGGGCAGGGACACCTCCCACTGTCCCAGGCTGCTCCAAGCCCCATCCAGCCTGGCCTTGGACACTGCCAGGGCTGCAGGGGCAGCCACAGCTTCTCTGGGCACCCTGTGCCAGGGCCTCCCCACCCTCACAGGGAGGAATTTCTCCCATATCTCCAACCTCAATTTCCCCTCTTTCAGTTTGAACCCACAACTCCTTGTGCTGCAATTCCTGATGGGCACAGCTCCTTGATCCAGCTGTGACAGCAGGAATATATCCCATCCTTCCTTCAGTTGGTCAGGTCTGCCAGGAAATAGTATCCAGATGTTCCTGCAGGCCCAGCACATCTGGGTAGGGGCTGGGCTGAGGCTCTGTCCTGCTCAGGGTGGGCTGTGCCCTGTCCTGACACCAAGGAGCTCCTGTAATTCCATGTGCTGCTTTTCCTTGGCAGGTGCACCAGGCTGAGCTCTCCTCCAGCCAGGACGTACTGCCCAAAAGGAGGAAGCTCAGCGAGCCCAAGGAGCAGTTTTAGCCTCCCGTCTCCTGCTGTCCAGAGCTCTCCACTTCCATTCGGTTGTTCCCTGTGACTGTTGGCTTTTAAGGATCTGTTCTGCTCCATTAGTAGTCCCATGGGAGCGTGTTTTAAGGAAGGAAAATGTCAGGAAGCCCAACTGAAGAATTCCAAACTCACTTTGTACAGGACCATCAGGCAGGACCAGAAATCCCTGGATTTGGGGATTTGTGGGTTGACTCCAGTTCCAGGCACATTCAGGTCCTCATGGTGATGGAGGAAATTCATTTCCCCCGGCACAAGGTTTCACCAGTGCTGAGCTGAGGAACTCACGCAGAACCTGCCTGCCCCAAAACCTCTCCAGTTTTGGAGTGATTCCAGAGCTTTCCAGAGGGCTGGGCTGTCTGTTACAATTACAGCGTGTTACAGTTTTGGGGTTACAGTTTTTGCTTTTCCTACCAGGACAGTTGGAGGAGTTGGATGTTTTGCATTTCTTCCAGACCAAAAGCACCGTACCCAGGTGAAAAACAAGCTCTCTTCATGCCTTAAATTCCACATTCCCTCACAGAAGGCAGGAATTTCTGTTGCCAAGTATTTGTGCCTGTTCCAAGGTGTGAGAGTACTGGGAGAACCTGGGTGTCCTTAGAACGATTTAGGGCGGAGGTCGGACACGCGGCCAAGTCGTCCTTCAATGTAAACCGGGCGGGGACAGCTGAACGTTTCTTGACGGTTTTGACTTTTAAATTAGGAATGTCTGTTCATCATCAGGCCTCTATTAAACGGCGTTCACCCTTGGCTGCAGCGTGTTCGTTTACCGACGGGACGAGAGGGGGACGGGCTGGGACGGGATAGGACGCGGGAATGGAGCGGGAACGGGATGGGACATGGGACAGTACAGGGCAAGCAGGGACGGGACAAGAACGGGATGGGCCGGGAGCAGGGAGAGGACTGCAACGGGATGGGATACGGGGACGGGACAGGAGCGGGAATGGGATAGGACGACCGGGGATAGGACTGGAGCGGGAAAGGGATGGGACACGGGACAGGGTGGGATTGAAGCGGGAACAGGACACAGGACGGGACAGGGCTGGAATGGGACAACAACGGGCGGGGACACGGGACTGGACAGGGCTGGAACGGGACAAGAACGGGACGGAACACTGGACGGGACACGCGGGCGGGGGCGGAGCCGCCCGTGACAGACAGGAGGAAGTCCCGCCCCTCGGCCAACTCGGCCGCGCTCATTGGCTGCTTCGGCCCGCGCGGGCTCCCATTGGCCGGAGCGGCGATGTAGGCGGGGCAAGCGGAGCCCAGGAAGCGGCGGCGGCCCCGCGAAGCCTTTTCCTGCCCGCGGCCCCGGAGCGGAGCGGGAGC
>WEKY01038857.1:158271-168569 GCA_013390045.1 Picathartes gymnocephalus
CCAGTGAGCTCCCAGTGCACTCCAGTGAACCCCCAGTGTGCTCCAGTGAGCTCCCAGTGTGCTCCAATGAGCCCCCAGTGAGCTCCCAGTGCACTCCAGTGAGCTCCCAGTGCACTCCAGTGAGCCCCCAGTGTGCTCCAGTGAGCCCCCAGTGCACTCCAGTGAGCCCCCAGTGTGCTCCAGTGAGCTCCCAGTGCACTCCAGTGAACCCCCGCTGCGCCCCAGTGAGCTCCCAGTGTGCTCCAGTGAGCTCCCAGTGCACTCCAGTGAACCCCCGGTGTGCCCCAATGAGCCCCCAGTGTGCTCCAGTGAACCCCCAGTGTGCCACAGTAAGTTCCCAGTGCACTCCAGTGAGCTCCCACTGTGCCCCAGTGCACCCCAGTGTACTCCAGTGTGCCCCAGTGAGCTCCCAGTGTGCCCCAGTGTGTGCCCAGCACACCCCAGTTCATCCCAGCACGGCCGTGTGTGTATAGAGGAGCTGCCCAGTGTGCCCCAGTTCTGACACCCGGGGATGTCCAGTGTATCCCAGTTTCCCCCGATGCACCCCAGAGTGTCCCAGCACTGTCACGGGGGTCCCGGGGGTGCCCAGGAGCAGCGCCTGGAGCAGGGGGGACACTGGGGTGTCACTGCCAGGACAGGGGGGCCGGGCCGTGGAGCAGCAGAGCCCTGATGCGGCTGAGCCGCGGGACATCCCCGTGTCCCTCTGGAAGGCCTTGGGACACCAATGGACTGGTCCCGTGGGGCTGCTGTCCCCCCAGCCCGGGGGGTTCTGCAGGGTGGGATCTAAGCCCAGAGCTTCCCCGGGCTGGGGGCTGTCACTGTCCAGGGAAACTGAGGCCCCCAGCCCCCTCCCACCCTCTCCCTGCCCCTTCCCAAGCTCCAGGGTTTGGGGTGGGGGGGCACAGAGGGTGCTGGGGTCTCTTTGGAGCTCAGGCTCTGCGTGTCCCCTGCCTGTGTGCCTTTGGCGCTTTCGGGAGCACCCTGGGGACGTGGGGTGGGGGAACCGGGTGATTTGGGATGTGTGGGGGCCACAGGGGTGACCCCATGGCCAGGGATCCACGAGGGGGGTGACAGGGACACCCCCCAGCCAGGCCCCTGTGGGATGGGGGACAGAGGACACCCCATGGCCAGGGGTGGGCACTGGGGGTGGTCCAGGTGGCGATGAGAGGTGGGGGCTGGCACAGGGTCCTGCTCTGCTGTCCCCAGCAGTGTCCCTCTGGCCGGGGGGGGGACACCCAACACCAGCTCAAATTCAACCCCTAACCTCATCCCCCCAGTCCCACTCTGACCCCCCAGCCCGGGAATTGGCAAATCCTGGTCCCGGGGAGCCCAGGAGCCCCCGCTCAGCTGGGTTTGTCCCTTTGTGTCACCACCGCAGCCACGTCAGAGCCGTTTCCTTCCCCCTTTCCCCCCGTGCCATCCCTGGCCCTGTCACAGGAGCATCTCCAGGGCTGGGACCCCCGGGCTGGGCTGGCAGGGACAGAGCCCGGGGGTGTCCGGGGGATTTGGTGCCTCCCGTGCTCCCGGGGAGGGACCTGGCCCCAAAACCCCCGCAGGCAGAGCAGAGGCTCCATCCCCAGCACGAGCCCTGTTTGGGGCTCTGTTTGGGGCATATCTGGGGGTTTTGGGGAGATTTTTGTTTCCCCGGCCAAGCTGAGGAGCTGCGATACAGCAGGAGGGTGGAGCAGGAGGTGTCCCTCTCCCAGGGCGGGCTCAGAGCTTCCTCCTTGGGGTGCTCCCTGGGGATGAGGAAGGAAACTGGTGCAGTGAGGATGGGGGGGCCGTGCCCGGGGGTGGGGAGGCGCTGGGGGTCTCTCTGGGGCCGGGCAGGCCTTGCCAACCCCCCAGCAGAGGATGGCTCCTGTCCAAGGCCAGGGACACTGCAGGGCACCTGTCCCCCCCCAGTCCTGGGGGCAGTTCTGGGCCCCTCACCCCAGGAGATAAATGGAGGGGCTGGAAGAGAACAGAGCTGGGGAGGGGGCTGGAGAATTCCTGAGGGAGCTGGGAAGGGGCTCAGCCTGGAGCAAAGGAGGCTCAGGGAGAACCTGGTGGCTCTGCACAACTCCCTGCCAGGAGGGGCACTGAGGGGGGGTCGGGCTCTGCTCCCAGGGAACAGGGACAGGAGGAGAGGGAACGGCCTCAGGCTGGGCCAGGGGAGGTTTAGGTTGGATATTAGGAAAAATTTCTTAATGGAAAGAGTTGTCAGGTGTTGGAACAGGGCAGCGGTGGAGTGCCCATCCCCGGAGGTGCTAAAAAGCGAGTGGATGTGGCACCTGCGGGCAGGGTTTGGTGGGGGCACAGGGTGCCCAGAGCAGCTGTGGCTGCCCCTGGAGCCCTGGCAGTGCCCAAGGCCAGGCTGGACCCTGGGGCTGGGAGCAGCCTGGGAGCGTGGGAGGGGTCCCTGCCATGGCAGGGCTGGGATGGGATGAGCTTCAAGGTCCTTGCCGCCGCCAAGCATCCCATGGTTCTGTGATTCGTTGATTCCAGGGAGTTACAGAGCCGGAGCGGGATCTCCCTGGCAGAGCAGATTTCACCTCCCACCGCAGACCCAGCCCAGGGATCCTTTGAGTTCGGAGTTTTCCCACTGAAGGTAAGAAATATTCCCGGCTCTTTGGGCCCCGAGTCTCCCCAGGCTCTCATCGCCTGGGAGCTGCAGGGCGGACCGGGATGGGCCGGGGTTGGTACCAGAGGCAGTACCACACGCGGTACCGGGGGGGTCCCGGACCGGGGGCGGTACCACAGGCGGTACCGGGGGGGGTCCCAGATCGGGGGTGTCCCGGACCGGGGGCGGTATCACAGGCGGTACCGGGGGGGTCCCGGACCGGGGGCGGTACCACAGGCGGTACCGGGGGGGGTCCCAGATCGGGGGTGTCCCGGACCGGGGGCGGTATCACAGGCGGTACCGGGGGGGTCCCGGACCGGGGGCGGTACCACAGGCGGTACCGGGGGGGGTCCCAGATCGGGGGTGTCCCGGACCGGGGGCGGTATCACAGGCGGTACCGGGGGGGTCCCGGACCGGGGGCGGTACCACAGGCGGTACCGGGGGGGGTCCCAGATCGGGGGTGTCCCGGACCGGGGGCGGTATCACAGGCGGTACCGGGGGGGTCCCGGACCGGGGGCGGTACCACAGGCGGTACCGGGGGGGGTCCCAGATCGGGGGTGTCCCGGACCGGGGGCGGTATCACAGGCGGTACCGGGGGGGTCCCGGACCGGGGGCGGTACCACAGGCGGTACCGGGGGGGGTCCCAGATCGGGGGTGTCCCGGACCGGGGGCGGTATCACAGGCGGTACCGGGGGGGTCCCGGACCGGGGGCGGTACCGGGGATGGTACCACAGGCAGTACCACAGGCGGTACCAGGGGGGTCCCCGACCGGGGGCGGTACCACGGGCGGTACCGGGGGGGGTCCCGGACCGGGGGCAGTACCACGGGCGGTACCACAGGCGGTACCGGGGGGGTCCCGGACCGGCGGCGGCCCCGCCCCCACCGCACACGGACTGCCCGCAGGGCGCTGCTGCCGCCCGGTGGCCAAAGGCCGGTACTGCACCCCGGGCTCCGCACATGCGCAGTGACGCCGCCGCTGCCCGNNNCCAGGGACAGCACCGCCCCCAGACCCCTCATCCTGTCCCTACCAGGGACAGCACCGCCCCCAGACCCCTCATCCTGTCCCCGCCAGGGACAGCACCGCCCCCAGACCCCTCATCCTGTCCCTATCAGGGACAGCACCGCCCCCCGATCATCTTCCCTTGTTCAGAACCACAGAATGTCCTGAGCTGGAAGGGACCCAGGAGGATCTCCCAGTCCAGCTCCCAGCCCTGCACAGACACCCCAACAACCCAGGCTGTGCATCCCTGGGAGCAGTGTCCAAAGGCTCCTGGGGAGCCTGGGCAGTGCCCAGCACCTTCTGGGGGACGAATCTTTTCCTGATCTCCAGCCTGACCCTCCCCCGACAGAGCTCCAGCTGTTCCCTGGCTCCTGTCTCTCACGGAGCAGAGATCAGTGTCTGCTGCTCCTCTTCCCCTCACAAGGAGGTTGGAGGCTGCAGTGAAAGTACCCTCTCTCCAGCAGAACAGACCAAGTGCCCTCAGCCACTCCTTGAGGCTTCCCCTCGCCCATCTCTCCCTGGCCTCAGTGTCTTGCTCTCCCAGAGGCTGCTGCTTCTCCTTGCTTGGGTTCACTCCCAGCTGTTGAAGAACCAGTTCTTAAACCCCCTTTCTCTCGGATCAGGGCTCAGCAAGCAAAACCCCAGCAAGGGGACAATCTGTGAGAAATGTGTGGTGACAAGGGTGAGAGACTCTCCAGCTTCTCTGAGGCTCACTGTGGGCTCCTGATGGGGTGGCAGGGGGTGTGTGGGGGAAGCAAGCACTGGCCCCGTGTGCGCAGTGCAGGTGCTTGCCTCCTGAGCATGGATGTGACAGGAGCGTGGCAAGGAGAGCAGTTTTTCACTTCCCCACCTGTTGGAGATGGAATGGGAATTCCTTTGTACCCTGTGCACACAGGGCTGGAAGCAGAGAGGAATGCAGGGGCTGATTTAAAGCCTTTGGAGAAAGTGAGATACAGAAAGCCATACCAACGTGAAACAAGGATATAGTTTTAGTTTTAAACAAATAGAAAAATGCCTTAAAGTGCCTTAAGCACATAAGAAGCTGTGTCAGTTAGTAGAAAAGCCCTGTAGTCCAGTTTAAAGTTCAGTAGCATAACTTTTCATAACATTAACCACACTTTATACATAATACAAACATAGCATAATGTTGTTTGATAGAAAGATAGAACACGATCAATCATATGTACAAATTCTGTGTAACAAATGATGATTGTTGTTGCACATGTGTGTTAAGCTCGGATAGGTGCAAAAGAATTACAATGGAATCCTGTTTGTAGCTGATTGGATAATTAATGAATAGCATGTATTGTTAGATGATGCTGCTACTACAGGCGCTGCTTTTTACCAGGTAAATGATGCTGCATTCCCCTCTTTGGCTGCTTTTGCTCCTGCTTCTGCTTGGACACTGAAGGCCGTAGCATGAAGGCACAGACTGTAACACCTCACCCTCGAGACTGACTGAGCTATGAAATAAATAACTTCACCACAAACAGAAACTCTCTCATCTCTCTGACCCACCCATTACAATCTCGGCACCCACCCAGGCTGGCACTTTCTGTGCCCAGGAAGGTTCTGCCACCCTTCCTCATGAGCCCACCTCCAAAGCTGGGTACATTCAGGGGTTGTTTCCACACAAAAGGTGCCACGACTGAAAGCTGTTGCTCATCCTCACCTGCCCTGGGTTTTCCTTCCCAGAGAAGCTGTGGCTGCCCCTGGATCCCTGAAGTGTCCAAGGCTGGGTTGGATGGGGCTCGGAGCAGCCTGGGATGGTGGAAGGTGTCCCTGCCCATGGCAGGGGTGGCCCTGGATGACCCCAAACCAGTCTGGGATTGCTGTGATCACTTCATGCCAATTGTACAACAGCCCAAGGAAGCAGGAAATCTGCCATGAGGGATTTACAGCTCCCTGCACAGCACAGGTTTGGGAGTAAAAGCCAGGCAGCCTCTGCAGTGGTTTTCCTTTTATTTTATTACAAAATCCTCAACACAGCTCAGCCCTGCACAGAGCAACCAGAAAGAACAGCAACACCCCAGTTCTCTGCTCAAAAAACACGAGGCTTCCCATGGAACAGCTTCCCATGGAACCTCCCTGCTGCCCCTTCGTCCCCTCCTGTGGCTGCAGTTGAACAGGGGCTTCCTGCTCCGAAGGGGTTGACAAGGAAGTTTGGGACTTTCAGCTGGGGTTTTTTGTTTGTTCCTCTTTCAGAACACAGGCCTCACACCGTCTGCAGTTTGCTCAGCAGGGGCAGCCCTGGTCTCTGCTCCTGTGACCCCAGGGAATGGCTGGAGCTGTGTCAGGGAGGTTTAGGTTGGATATTAGGGAAAGGTTCCTGCCCCAGAGGGTGCTGGGCACTGCCCAGGCTCCCCAGGGACTGCTCACGGCTCCAAGGCTGCCAGAGCTCCAGGAGCCTTTGGACAGCACTCTCAGGGATGCACAGGATGGGGTTGTTGGGGTGTCTGTGCAGGGCCTGGGGTTGGGCTGGGTGATCCCTGTGGGTCCCTTCCATCTGAGGAAATTCCATGATTCTGTGATTCTTCCAAGTGGCCTCTCAGCAGGAGCAGAGCCCAGGCCCTGGACGCTCTCAGTGACCCCACAGCTCAAGGGAACCCCCCTCCCTCCCTCCAAGCACCACACCTCAGTCCAGGGCCAGGGGCTCCCTCGGCTCCTGCTGAGCTCCAGCACCTTCCCATTCCTGCCTGGAGCTGCCCTCCTCCCCCTCACCCCCAGCACAGAATTCCCACAGGAAACTGTGTGTAGAAATCCACTTTATTTGGTTGAAGACAAGTCGGTGCTGGAGAACTCAGGGCCCAGCACGGCCCCAGGTAGCTCTGAAAAGCTCGAGCGGCCACAGGCCACGCTCATCCCAGGGCTCCTGACACCTGGGCAGCACCTGGGATGAGCCCCGTGGGGCATCCAGGAGCAGCATCCTGGCTGGACCAGCTCTCCATGGCCTGACAGGACACACCTGAGCTTGAGCAGCTGCTGTGATGTGGCACTGGGTGTCCCTTGTGTCCCAGCACAGCAGGAACGTGGAGCAGGGAGGAGTCCGTGAGCCCCGGCTGGAGGAGCTGGGATGTGCTGGGAAGCAGGAACGGTGCTGGTGGTCCCCAGCCTGGGCTGGAGCCACCCAAACATCCCTGGAAAGTGGCACTGGAGCCATCCCAGGCCTGCAGCCAGGACAGCAGTGGTTGTATCCCTTGGGAGGAGGAGGATTTTCCTGACCCAACTCCTCACATCGCTTCCCTTATCTGCATGGATCAAGAAAAATCCAGGGAGGAAGTGCAACCCAGTGCAGGAGGTGGCAGTGGCAAGGAGCAGGACGCAGGGAGAGGTGCTGTGGGCAAGGGTCACCCTGCTCCCGCCGGGGTCCGAGGGGAGGCACGGGAGGCAGCAGCACCTGCAGCAGCCACGGCCATTCCCGGGAATGGGGAGGGTCCCGGGGGTCTCCGTGGGGCCCGGCCCCCTCAGTT
Source organism: Picathartes gymnocephalus (assembly GCA_013390045.1). Taxonomy (NCBI): domain Eukaryota; kingdom Metazoa; phylum Chordata; class Aves; order Passeriformes; family Picathartidae; genus Picathartes; species Picathartes gymnocephalus. Next base: position 165,344 of record WEKY01038857.1, read on the forward strand.
GATGGGCTCGTACTCCGAGTAGCGTCTCCTCTGTGCCAGCAGCACCAGGCAGCTGCCCAGCAGCAGCATGGCCAGGGGGGTGCCCAGCGCCACGGCCGTGATGGAGATTACCAGCGGGGAGAAGGTGTCCCTGGGAGGCTGCCCAAAGCCCAGCAGCACCGACCTGCAGGGGGGACAGGACAGGTCAGGACAGGGATGGGGGTGGGCTCTGTCCCACGGCTGGGAGCCCTGGGGCTTTGCACCCTCACAGGGTCAGCCCAAGATCCCGCAGATCCCTGGGGCGTTCCCACCCTCACAGGGTCAGCCCAAGATCCCACAGATCCCTGGGGCTTTGCACTGTCCCAGAGTCAGCGCAGGATCCCACAGATCCCTGGGGCGTTCCCACTCTCACAGGGTCAGCCCAAGATCCCACAGATCCCTGGGGCGTTCCCACTCTCACAGGGTCAGCCCAAGATCCTGCAGATCCCTGGGGCTTTGCACCCTCACAGGGTCAGCCCAAGATCCCACACAGGGCAAGATGATGCTCCTCAAGGAACTGCAAAGCCTTTGTTACAGCATTACAGGGAAACTCAAGACTTTGGAATGGAGACTGTTACCAAACAGAGAAACCCTCTGACCTATCAGTCCCCGTAACTGCACATTATTAATGACTGGGAGCATCCTCTCAGACCCCTCTGCATATCATTAGTAAGCAGGAGCATCCTTTCAGACTCTTCAGACCCCACTGCATGTTATTAATGACCAGGAACATCCCCTGGGACCCCACTCACCAGCTGAGGTATCGCTTCTCCTGGTACACCTGTCCCTCCTCTCCCCCAAAGGACACATTGAGGGCACTGACAGTGCAGGTGCTGCCCAAACTCTCCCCAAAATAGGCCTGGATGATGCTGGACACGGGCAGGGTCCAGTTGGCCTCCTGCAGCCCCTGAGCCCGGCACTGGATCCCGTCCTCGCGCCGGGGGCTCCGTGAGCCGTAGGCCGTCGCCTTCCACTGCAGGAATCCGAGCGTGGAGCTGCCGTTCTGGGACTCGGCTACCAGGGACAGCACCTGGGGAGGGACAGGCTGCGGTGAAGGGCAGCAGGGGCACCCCCAGCCCGCGGTCACCCCTCACTCACCTCGAAGATGGTGGGGGTGTACTCGTCGTCGATGGATCTCTCCGAGCGCAGCCTCCGCACTGCCCCCGCCTCCTCCACCGTGGCCACCTCCAGCACAAAGTGGGAGCTGTTTCCCCTCGGGGCCACCCCAGCCAGGATGAATTCCAGCTGGGAGCTGTCTGCCGTGTGCAGGAGGCTGGGCAGGCGCCCGTCGCGGCCACCGGCCTCGTAGGCTGTCACCTGCGAGGGACACGGGTCAGGGGGACAGCGCGGGCAGTGCCCAGGATGCCGAGGGGCAGCACTGCCTCTGCAGAAGGTGCTTTGGGCAGGATGTTCCCGTGTTCTCCACCCCCGGATGTACCCGGAATGCCAGGCTGCCGTTGGAGAAGCTGCCGCCGGGGTCGGTGGCCGGGACCCCGCTGAGCTCGGCTGTCAGAGCCGTGTGGTTCAGAGTGTGGTTGAGGCTGTCCCAGGAGAACTCAGACAGGTCGTAGGTGGGGTAGAAGAGCTCTCCCAAAGGCTTGGCCTCACCGAACTCGAACAGCTGCAGGGAAGGAAGGGGACAGGGGCTGGGAGCACCGGCAGGATGGGAGCTTGTGCCGTGGTCCAGGGAACAGGGCAGAGCTGCCTCAGCCAAGCGGCTCAGGCTGGAGACAGTCACTTCCCTGGATGGGAATGGATGGGAATGGAGGGGATTTCCCTGGAGCAGAGAAGCTGCCCAGGGACCCTCTGCACCTTCAGCTGTTCCAGAGCAGCCCCATGCCAGCAGTACCTTGGTGAACACCACGGCCGAGGAATAGACCACGCTGTCGGGAGGGTCGATCCAGACGGCTCCAGCAGGACTGGGCGACAGCAGCTGGGTCCAGTTGACCCTCAGGGCACTGCTGGGGCTCTGGGTGGCCACCAGGAGCACGGCGGGAGCCCCGATGCTGCTCCACACGTAGTGCAGGCTGTCCCCGGGCCCCGCCGCCCGCACGTGCAGCAGGTTCACGGAGGAGCCGTTCCAGCCGGGGTTGTACTGCATGGACACCTGCGGGGCAGGGACAGGGCTGGGGCTGCCTCCGAGCCCTGCAGGACAACCCCGGGGGGATGGGACATTGGAGCTGCCTCGGCTCCCGTGACTCTGCAGCCCTGGTGTTGCTCAACGCGCTCGGTCAGCATTTCACAGCCGGGCGTTTGGGAACAGCTTTGAACTTGCCTGCCCACAGCCCTTCCCATCCCACAGCCCTTCCCATCCCACAGCCCTTCCCGTCCCACGGCCCTTCCCATCCCACGGCCCTTCCCCTCCCACGGCCCTTCCCATCCCACGGCCCTTCCCACCCACCCGCCCTTCCCCTCCCACGGCCCTTCCCGTCCCACAACTCTTCCCATCCCGCGGCCCTTCCCGTCCCACAGCCCTTCCCGTCCCACAACTCTTCCCGTCCCACGGCCCTTCCCATCCCACGGCCCTTCCCGTCCCACGGCCATGCTGTTCTCGGTGGATTCGGACACAGGGGAGCCGAGGGACAGAGGGGGGGGCCCTGGGACATGTCACCGCAGGGTCGCGGAGGGAGGGGCGGGTTCAGCTCCAGCCCCACGTGGGATGTGCCCGGTGTGAGGCTGCGGCCCCGGGGAGCCCCTTCTCCTCCGCAACCCCCCCAAGGCTGGGCCCCAGCGGCACCGGGCGGATCTCGGGGGGTCCAGCCCAGCCCCTGTTCCAGACAAGACCCTGCGAGGCCACAAACTGAACCAGAAGTTTCCCCTCAACGCGAGCTTCAACAAGAACTTCTTCACGCCGAGGGTGGCAGAGCCCTGGAACAGCTGCCCTGGGCACGCACGGAGTGTCCCGCTCCGGAGACATCCCAAACCCACCTGGATGTCCCTGTGTCCCCTGCTGNTGGGGTGACCCGTCCTGCGCAGGGGGTTGCATTGGGTGACCCCAGTTCCAACCCGGCCATTCCGGGATCCTGAGATTCCCAGGGGTAGCGGGAGGGGACGCGGGGGTTCTGCGGCACCACCGCAACGCGGGGCAGAGGCCGGCGAGCGCAGCGGGGGCTCCGCACCCCGGCCCCGCTCCGGCCCCGGCCCCTCCAGCCCCGGTCCCGGTACCCCCCGACCCCCGCTCACCTTCCGGCCCCGCTGGGCCCCGGCT
>WEKY01038857.1:177840-192482 GCA_013390045.1 Picathartes gymnocephalus
TCTGGATCTACTGGGATCCTCTGGAATCTTCTAGGACTCACTGGGATCCATTGGGATCCACTGGGATCCACTGGGCCTCACTGGGACCCTCTGGATCTACTGGGATCCTCTGGAATCTTCTAGGACTCACTGGGATCCATTGGGACATACTGGGATGCACTGGGCCTCACTGGGACCCTCTGGATCTACTGGGATCCTCTGGAATCTTCTAGGACTCACTGGGATCCATTGGGACACACTGGGATCCACTGGGCCTCACTGGGACCCTCTGGATCTACTGGGATCCTCTTGAATCTTCTAGGACTCGCTGGGATCCACTGGGCCTCACTGGGACCCTCTGGATCTACTGGGATCCTCTGGAATCTTCTAGGACTCACTGGGATCCATTGGGACACACTGGGATCCACTGGGCCTCACTGGGATCCTCTGGAATCTTCTAGGACTCACTGGGATCTGCCAGCATCCATTGGAACCCACTGGGATCCCCTGGAATCTGCTGGGGTCTTCTAGAACTCACTGGGATCAATTGGAACATGCTGGGATCCACTGGGACCCACTGGGATCTGCTTGAACCCATTTGGGATACTCTGAGATTGCCTGTGATCCACTGGGACCTGCTGGGATTAATTTAGATCTCCTGGGATCTGTAGGACCTTTTGGGATCCATTGGGACGCACTGGGCCCCTCTGGGATCTGCTGGGATCCACCAGGATCCCCTGAGCTCCCTCAGGACCACCCACGCTCAGTGGAACAAAAGGTGGGGATGAGCAGGGAGCAGAGCTCCCCAGGAGCACGCTCGGTTACAGCCCCAGGCTGGCCTGGCCTTTGCTTGGTGGTTTTTGCACCGTTTCGCCCAATGCTGGGATGCTTTGGGTGGGAAGGGACCTCGAAGCCCCCCCAGTGCCCCCCCTGCCATGGGCAGGGACACCTCCCACTGTCCCAGGTGGCTCCAGCCCGGCCTTGGGCCCTGCCAGGGCTCCAGGGGCAGCCACAGCTTCTCCGGGCACCCTGTGCCAGGGCCTCCCCTCCCTCACAGGGAGGAATTCCTTCCCAATATCCCATACACTCCTGAGGAAGGTACAGCAGTTTCTGCTTCGTGTGATTCGCTTGCAGCAGATGATGGTGAAGGTGAGGAATTGCGGGATTTTACCGAAAAGAAATGGTCAAGGACGCTGCTAAGGCCAAACTGCTTTTTGTCAGCACCCCCAGATCAGGACTTCAGAAACACCTGCCCAACAGAACGTCAAAAGCACGGAAGTTTCAGTAATTCCTGAGACTTTGGAAAGCAAATATTGCAGTCACCACCCTACCCATACCACACCTCTCCCCTGCAGATCGACTTTATAATTTCCAACTAAGTGGAAATAATTTGCAACCAGGTGTGGGTTTGTTAACGAAGGTGATTAACTCCAGGTTTCCCTCTCTTTCAGCGGTCCCAGGCCTGCTGGTGCTGAGCAGGAGCAGCAGAATTGCTTCCTCCTCTCCTCCCGGGAAGGAGGGATCCCAAGGATTGGAATGGAATGACTTTGGAGGGCACCAAGTTTAGGAGAAAGAAGGGGCTGCTCACAGGTCTCCCAAGTCTCTCGTGGATGGGTTGTAGGACCAGAACCTGACGGGACTCACGGGTGGATGTCAGTGGACAGTTGACCACGGGACCCTGGGTGGGTGCTGGGTGTCCCCTCTGCCAGGTCCCCACTCCCTGGGGCTCTGTGGGTGACACTGTGCCCCAGTGTCACTGTGCTGAACTGCTCTTCTGCCTCCCCTTTCCCTTTCCAGCTTCCCCTGAGCCATGTTGGAAGAGTCTTTGAAGATCCACAACCCAAAATCCTGTTCAGGGCTGGATTTCCACCAGTGCCAGGGATGCCCCAACCATAAGGATCTTTCTGGCAAGTCTTTAATGAATTTCCACATAATTTCCTTTCCAGGCTCCCCTCGTGCTGTGCTCTGGCTGTTCTGTCCCTCTCACCCACTCGGTGCCACTGTTACTCTGTGTTTCTCATCCCAACCAGGCAGAGCCCATGGCTGAGCAGGAAATGAAAGGTCCAGGGCAAACCAAACAGAGGGAAGTTTGGGAAAATAAAATCGGGTTATCAGAGGGCCCATGGGGCCAGTTTACCAAGGGCCTTGCTGGGCTGTTCCTTCAGCCAAAATGAAGGGATTGGTCCAAAATGTGGTTGGAGAGTCCCCTCTGACCTGCTCAAAGCAGGGGACTGGGCAGGCTTTGGGCTCTGTGGCTGGAATTTTGGAGGGAATGTCCTGGGAGATTCAGGAGCCAAAGAAGGAGGCTCTGCTCCTCAGCAGGGGCCTGGAGCAGGCAGCTGAAGGAGCCCAGGAATGGCTCAGCACAGGGAAAGGAGCTTCCTGCCCGCAGAGCTCAGCCCTGCAGTGACAGGGTCACAGAGAGCATCTCTGAGCCCCTTTTGGGGCAGTTCATGGAAGATTTCCAAGTGCAGACAGGCCCAAGGGCAAGCAAAGCTCATCCACAAGAAACTCGGATTTCCTGAGGACACGCAGCCACCCGGGCCTTTGCTCCTCACTGTCCCTTGGATTCCCCAAGTCCAGCACGAGCATCCAGGGGGAAGAGGAGTGTGAGTTTGGATTTCCTGCATCCTGCAGAGGCTGAGCCTGGGCTGCCAACACACACAAACTCACACAGGGCCATGATGATCAACACAGGCAGAAAAGTCACCAGCACAGCCAGCCCCGCCAGGCTCCTGCTGTTCCTCCCTCCAGCTGAGCAGGATAAGAACCCCCATTAGTGGAAAATACAAATAAACACACAGATCCCTCCAGCAACTTCAAACAAGGCCTAAAAGAAGCTTAAGGTCCAATACAGTTCCCTTTCTCAGACTCACCAGCACCACCTCACAGCAGCAAGGGAAGCTGAACTCCAATCATATCCTTGTCATAATTATATGCTTAATATCAGCAGGTGCTTTTTGTCACCTTGCCTGGTTAATGCTCAAATTGGAGGAATAGAAACATCATAATGGGATGAATAAACACGAGCCAGGGCTGCAGCAGTGGGGAGGAGCAGGGATGGGGCTCTTTGCTGCCAGCAGGGTCTCAGTGGCACATCCAGATCCAGGCTTGGCTCCACGGCTGGGACTGGCACGGGCCAGACACCACCAAGGAGCCCAGATCCCCTGGGGATTGTCCCGAGCAGCAGCTCTGGACAGGCTTTGCCAGCCCCAGTTCTGTGGGAAGGGGAGGGATCTCCCCACAGCCCCCAAGGCCCAGCCCAGGGCTCACATGATTCCTGTTTTGCTGGGAATGCGAGGTGATGTTATCTTGCTTCTCCTAAATTCACTGACAGGACAAGGGGGAGTGGATTCAGACTGGCAAAAAGCAGGTTTAGATTGGATAGTGGGAAAAAATTCTTTACTCAGAAGGTGGGGAGGCCGTGGCACAGGGTGTCCAGAGAAGCTGTGGCTGCCCCTGGATCCCAGGAAGTGTCCAAGGTCAGGTTGGATGGGGCTTGGAGCAGCCTGGGATGGTGGGAGGTGTCCCTGCCCATGGCAGGCGTGGGATGGGATGGGATAATGCTTAAGCTCCTTTCCAACCCAACCTATTCTGGGATTCTTTGATTGTATGACTGCAACCTGTCTAAGCTTTTCCAGATCTTTAATGACAGTTTTAGCATCTGTAGCCAGTGAGATTTGCAATGCTGCTGCAAGGATTCCTTTCCTTTTTAAATAAATATATATGTATATGTGTATACATGTGTTTGTGTGTGTGTGTGTATAAAACTCTTGGCACTGCCAGGTCTCCCTGGCTGCACAGCTTTGCATTGGTATTTGAGCTTCCTAAAGAGCAACCCATATTTTAGAGCCTGTTAATAGCCTCTGCTGCCAAATTCTCCTTCTCCTGTTTTGAAGAATCCACTAATTTTGCTTCCCTTGCAAACCTGTTGTTTCCCCTGGACCACACTTGGGAGGTGTGGTGACAATTTGCATGGCTGATAAATCTGGTTTTAATGGTCCTGAGCTGGCTCTGAATTATGGAAATCCATGGAGGATTGGGACAAGGTGTGACAGCTCCCTCCTGCTGAGTGTGGGGGACATCCAACCCCATGCAGGGATGAACCAATAAAGGGAATACAAGCCAGGCTGAGACAAAGTTGGTGCATTTAATAATGAGATTTCTAAAGGCACTGCAAGCACTCTCACCTGCTGACCCCAAAGCTCTGTGCCAAGCCAATATTTGCTCCTGGTCTGCAAACTCAGGGAGTTTGGGATGCTCTGGATGTGATCATCAAGCCTTGCTGACAGCTCAATTTATCACCAGGCAGGTTTCAGCGTTTTGACTCGGCAGAACGTTCCCCCTCCTCGTTGCCTGTGTTTTACTCCCGGTGAAAAATCTCCGGCGAGATTCCCGGCGACAGCTCCCTTTGCATTCCTGGCGCACACTCAGCCAGCCAAGCAAGGCTGTAAATAATTGAGCACCCATCATTCCCCTTTGCAGTCCCCACCAGAACCAGCCTGCTTTGCTCTCAACAGCAAATATTTAGTGAGGTAATCAATCCAAGAAAAAAAATCTTAATTTGGATAAGAAAATTAAATGTTTTTCCCAGATCTTCTATCTGATTATCTCTGGCATCCATCCTGCTGTTCTCAGGGTAGGTGCTGTACCAGGAGATAATTATGAAGATCACAGAAGCAGTTCAATTAACTGCAGCTAATGCTTCTTATTAGAATTTTGCTGGGGCTTGTGGAGTTTTTCAGCTGAAACAGATAAACAAGTTTAAACACTCGCATAGGAAAGCTCAGACAAAAACAGAAACAAAGGGCTGGGGAGGCTGTCAGGGAAAGCCCAGAGCAGCACAGGAGAGCAGGGGCTGCTGCAAACACCGGCATCTCACAGGTCTCGGGGCCTGGATGCAGCGCCTGGATTTTGGAGCTTCAGCACCTGCCCAGGAGCTCACATGGGGCACAGCTGGGAGCTGCTGCCAGCTCAGAAATCCAGCAGGATGGAACATCCTCAGGGATCGCCCTCAGCCCCTGCTCCAGCTCAGGAATTCCTGTCCCTGGGCTCACCTGCGTCAGGTGTGTGCTCCCGCAGGCACCAGGCAGCAGCAGCAGCAGCAGCAGCAGCAACAGCAGCACATTCCCTGCGGAGCTGAGTCCCAGAGTGTCCTCCCGGGCGGGGCAGAGGCACCGCCGCGATCGCGGTGTCACCGCCTCGGTGACAGGAGGCACCTGGAAGTGCTGCCGCTCTCCGAGGGAGGTGGCGGCTGTCCTGGCGTGTCCCTCGGAGCAGGATGGCAGTAGGACACGGCATTTCACACCTCCCGTGCCTGGGGACACCTGGGCTCAGCCACCTCCGTTTGCAGGTGGAGCTGCAGCCCACGGGACACCCCGGGAGTGTCCCCAGGGCCAGGGCGGTGCCGGCCGGCACAGACGAGGCCAAGCCCTGCTCCCCGCGGGGCTGTTCCCTGCAGCAGCAGCCCAAGGCAAAGGTGCAGCTCCCTGCCAGCATCTAAATCCGTGTCCTCGGCTTCCACATCCCCTCTTGCAGGCTGCCCTGGCTGCCTGCCCTTCCCTGTCACCTTCTGACAGGCTGCTCTCTACACTTGCAATCGCCCGGGGCCAGCAGCCAGCGAGGTTTCTCCCAGTTCAGGGCTTTATTCTGCTGTAGTTTTGCCCCTCAGGGCTCACAGCCTTCAGTGCTGACAGCCCGTGTGGGCCCAGGGCCGCTCCTGATGAGGGCAGGGGGGATTGCAGGTGAGGGGTTTGGTGTTTAACTCCACTCCTGAGGGTGGGCTGATCCTGCAAAGCAAAGCTCTCCAGCCCTACCTGTCCCTGAGATTCCATGAATTATCCAGTCTTCCAAATGAGGCAACTTCATTGCTTTTTACTTCCAGTTCCCTTCCAAGTTCTCTGTAATTATTTTTTCCTTGACCTGATTCTCTCTGTGCCTCATTTCTCACCCTTCCTGGTGCCTGCAGAGCTGGGGTTTGTTGTCCTGCAGCTCCAGGGCTTGGCTGTTTCCACGCTCCACCTCGGTGGTGTGGGAAACACTGCCGGTGCTGTCAGTACAAATACCTGGGAATCTTACTGGCAGCAGTTCCCAGGCTGCTCCATCCTCAGCGACAGCCCAGGCTCACGTCTGGCCCGGCAGGGCACGACTGAGCACCTTTGCCAAGGCCTCGGTGATGGCACCGAGGCAGAGCTGTGTCCTTCTGCCGCTCCCAAAGGCTTGGGAATCGAGGCAGCAGCTGCCAGGGAGAGCACAAAGCACAGGGAGGCACCGAGTCCCATCTGTGCCCTGCCTGGGACAGCCTGAGCTGTCCTGGGAGAGGCATCCAGGGCGGAGGGGACACCCCAGCCCCTCCCTGGGACTGGTGCTGTGCTGGTGCTGGGGTGCTGCATCTCCAGGACAGGCACCTCCCCAAGCTCAGGCCCACTCATTCCCAAATTTCCCCGCTGTGGCAAAGGCTGAAGAGACTTTTTGGCCTTTGTGTGGTGTCCTGGGGGCTTGGGTGTGCCCAGGGTTTGGTGAGAGGGTGTTACAGGGATTGGATGTGCCTGGGAGCCCTGTGAATTCAGGATCTGGGATTCCTGCACTCCCCACTGTGCCAATCTGACACCAGTGGGACCTCACAGGATGTGAGGGAGCAGATGAGGAGGGAAACGGCTCCACGAGTCCATCCCCAGCCCTGGAATGGGCTCTTGCCATACACAGTCTCTGCCTGCAGCACAAAGCACAGGTTCTGCTCTTATTAAAGATAATAACTCACCTCAATTAACACTTGTGGGGCCTGTTCCCTGCACACCCACGAGCAGCAGCCACAACAGCCCAGAACGGCTGATATCAGGCACTCAGCAGAGCGCAGAGCTGAGCCAAGACAGAAATAACCTTTTCTGCCACATCCCCTCCACTCTAATCCTCCTGTGCTCCGTCCACACTGGAACCATGGAAGGTCTGAGGGAGCTGGGAGGTTGTGAGAGATCCCAAATCAGTGTGGAATCAGTGAACTCCTGCAAGAGCACCGAAGGAGTCAGCCAGCTCAAGCTGACCCAGAGGCTTCAGGCTTGAGGGGGTTGATTGCAGCTCCATCTCCGAGGGAATGAAATCTTTACCAGGTGAAGAGCTGTCAGTGGATGATGCAGAACCAGGCTGCCAGGCAGGGACTGCAGAGCTTTATCATAAATGATGGGCCTGGGTTTTCCTGATGGGAATTCTCTCTCACAAACACGAATAAAAATTCCAAACAAACCCGCGTCACTCCAGAGAGGAGCGGGAATCTGTTTAGGGAAGGAATTCTGCAGCCGTGAAGATCTACGGATGGTGTCAGTCAGGTGGGGAGCAGAGCATAGGAGGTCCCAGGGAGAGGCCAGCTGAAAATCCTCGCTGTGCCTCACACAGATTCCATCAGCTCTGGCCAAGCGCCAGGGAGCCGGGAGTGGGAACAGCCGGAGTGTCAAACCAGCCACCAGGGAGTGGAGAAACCCCGGGATAATGGACAAACTAGCAATTGTTTGGAGCAATTAGGGTCCAAGTGGCTGCAGAGGACATTGTGACAGACCATGGCAGTGCAGGGAGAGGTTCTTACGGGCAGAAAGGGTTGATTTGGAGCCTGGGAAGACGTGGAGGTGAGACACACCCGAATCTGGAAGGATCTTCCACCAGAGCAAGGACCATTTCCCAGGAGGTCGTTCCTGCCTGAGGTCAGACTCGAGGGATCCCAAAGGCACAAGGACAACACCCAATGACTCCTTTAACCCCTGGGGCTGCTGTCAGCAGTTCCCCCTTCACCTTGGAGGGTGGCAAACCCAAACCTCAGATGAGTTTGCAGCACGAGCAGCTCTGGGGCTTCCACCTGCAGAGCTGTTCCTGTCACTTATTCCCACTCCTCTCTTCCAGAGGAGGCTTTTTCCCTTTCATAAAGATGTTTTCACAGAGGTGCTGCCACCCTTGGCTCAGCTCTGGCACCAGCTGGAATTTGCCCACGATGGGAGTGACTTCTGGCATATTCCCACCCTGCAGCTCCTCCCATACCCAAACCTGGCCACAGAACACCAACCATGGGTGTGTGAATTACTGTCAAACTTCACAGCTTGTTTTGGACCTGTGACCAGGCCCCACCATCCCGTGTTCGATACCTGCTGGCTCTGCAGGCCCTCAGCTCACCCCCAGTGCCCGAGGGCAGAGATTTGGCTCATTTTCCTGCATTTGTCCACCTTTCCCAGGAGTTTCTCAGAGTCCAGATGCCCCAGGTGCAGTAGCATCTGTCTAAGCCCAGGAAAATGCACCTGTTTTTCCTAAAGACATTTTGGAGAGCATCCCTCTCCCAGCCCAGCACTCCACACAGTGAAATATCCTTGGGATGCATGGGAGCAGCGTCCCCTACCCCTGGAGCTGCCAAAGCACTGGGAAGTCCCTTGAAGAGAGGTTTGATGTGGCAGCTCGGAGCTGATAAGCCATTGATTTCTTCTCCTTTTTGGGGCGGAGGAGATTGTCAGCCCAGGGGCACGAGAGCGAGGCAGGGACGATAACGGCATGGGCATGGGCTGGAGGCAGGCAACCCCTGCAGCCCAGGCAGGGATGGCCAGACAAAATCATGCTTCAATTTCTCTTCCCAGACGGAGACATCCCAGATAAAACCCTTATCTGGCCCTCTCTCCAATCAATACGAGGCTTCAGCCTCGCTCGGCGCGGCAGGGCAGCAACAGCTTTATCACACCAGCTGAACAAGGGGAATTGGTCTGCTCAGAGGTGCCCCCGTGTGTCCCTGGCACGGTGACAGTGCCAGGATGTGGCTCCTGGGAGGCTGAGGGTGCCAGCCCAGCCCAGCCCAGCCTGGAGATGCCTCCCTGGGGAATTCATCGAGGCAAAGATAAAAACGGGCTCACCTGTGCTGCCCTCATCATTTCACTGCCGGGTTTCCCCCAGACACCTGAAACCCCAATTCCAGCCCTTTTCGAGCAGGAGAGGGCAGCAAATCGCTCCCGTGGAAGGAAGGGAAAGCAGGTCGGGAGAGCACGAGGTCTCCATTTGGGGATGTTTTGCTGTTTGCTGTGGAAATCTTCAGTCATAATCAGTTTCTGTTGCTCTCCAGGGCTTGCTGCAACCAAAATGTTTGGACCTGTTCCCACCGGATCCTCCCAAAAACGGGCTTTTTAAAGGATGTGATGCAGATGACGCTCAAGTTTTGGATCCCAGACACCAGTCCCTGACCTGAACTGGTTTTTGGAGCCTTGTGCTTCCATCTCCACCAGTCAGTTCGGGTATGTCAGATATTCCTTGGCACAGGGGCTGTGTCATCCTCGGTGCTGCATTATTTGAACAGTTTTCAGCCTGTTTTTGGCTGTGCCCTGCCACGAATCCACCTCTGAAATGATTTCCAGGCACAGAGAAGGGACCATTCCCAAGAGGCTCTTGCTGGGGACATCCTGCTCTGCAGAGGGTTCAGTGATCCGAAGCACCACAGCTCAGCCTCCCCTCCTGAGTGGTTCCAGGGATATTTAATTGTCAGATGTGGTGATGCTGTTGATTCCCAGTCAGTGCAGAGCCAATTCCAGAGCCTGTGTGCCTCCTGCAGGGGTGCAGGAGCTCAGCTGAGCCCTCATCACCGCTGCTGTCAGGCCCACTGGGGGAAGTCATCCACCCAAATTTAGACAACTGCAAAGTCGATGTCGCCAGGGAAATCATCAGGGTTTGGGACTTTGGTCCCGTTAGAGCCAGCGGTGAGGATGGGAGTGGATCCCACAGGGAGCTGCCCCTTGCTTTCCGCCAGACCCTGATCCCCAGGTTTGGATGCTGAAATTCACAGAATCAAAGAATCCCAGAATGGGTTGGGCTGGGAGGGACCTTAAAGCCCATCCAGTGTCACCCCTGCCATGGGCAGGGACACCTTCCACTGTCCCAGGCTGCTCCAAGCCCTGCCCAGCCTGGCCTTGGGCACTGCCAGGGCTCCAGGGGCAGCCACAGCTGCTCTGGGCACCCTGTGCCAGGGCCTCCCCACCCTCCCAGGGAGGAATTTCTTCCCAATATCCAACCTAAATTTCCTCTTTTTCACTTTGAATCCATTCCACCTTGTCCTGTCACCCCATCTCTGGTCCAAAGTCCTTCCCCAGCTCTCCTAGACCTCCTTTAGGCCCTGAAGGGGCTCTGAAGTCTCCCTGGAGCCTTCTCTTCTCCAGGTGAACCCCCAGCTCTCCCACAGCAGAGGGGCTCCAGCCCTGGATCCACTCTGTGGCCTCCTCCTTTCATTCCAACAGGGCCAGGTCCTTCTGGAGTGACAGATCCTGGGATTGCCGACTGCTCCCATCCTCTCTGTGGGCCCTACAGACACCCCACTGACCCCACAAGAGGGACTCATTCACCCTCCATGCCCCGCTGGGATGAGCTGCCCAAATCCCACCCCTCTCACTTGCACATTTCTCTGAGATCAGCCTGAAAAACTCAAAGAGAAAATAGAAAACTCCGAAAGTTCAACTGAAGGTACTACAGAGCCTTCCTGGGTGGGAGCAGCTGAAAATAGAGCTGCCTGCACACACACACCCCCCCGGCTCGTGCTTCCAGAGACATCTCCAGCTCCTGTGTTTGTATTTATAGCCCAGCAAACCCCGCTCTCCTCACCGGGGGCTGGGGGATTGTGTCCGTCTGCTCAGCACGGGGGCAGAGGCACGAACCCACCTGGCACCGAGAGCTCCTTTCCCCCTGGAATTCCTCCTGGGAGCTCTGCCCCGAGCAGCAGTAGCTCCCAGCCAGCCCTGAGAGACGGCCTCCCTGCAAATCCAGGGAAAAGCCAGCCCGAGGCACACAGGTGGTTGGGAACACATTCCCGAGGCCAAGGCTCCTCTGGTTTAGGCTGGAGCCAAGCTGAGGAATGCAGCTGATCCCTGGATGCAGATCTGGGCGGTCCTGCCAGCTCCAGGAGGGCAGATTTGCAGATCTGCAGAACAAAGCCGTGCTTAGAGCTGAGCCCAGGCTCAGCAGTGCCCGGGGGGTTTGTAGGTGAGCGCCAGCTCTGGCAGTGTCGTTGCTGTTGTCACTTTATCAGCCCGCTGCAATCTGCTTTTCTGCTATATTTGCCTGTTTATAATTAGCCCGCTGGGTTTGCTGTTCTCCTGGTTTTCTTATCTGGTTCCTGACAGTTTTCGAGATGGCTCCATCTTAAATCTACCCTGTGCTTTAAGAAAAGAAACTCTTCTGCAGCTCCCTTTGAAGCTCAGCACTCCGGGGAGAGTGCCAGGAGACAGGCTTTGCGCTCCGAGAGAAAGGGACAATTAGGTGGCAGCAAACATTTAATTATCAAATGGATTGGTGCTTCTTACACTGCCTGGAGTTAAGCAGGTGCCTCGCGCCCAGGATCCTTCACATATCAGATGTGAGGAGCCTTTGAGAGCTCACCCAAAGGAGCTGATGAACACATTGAGGCTGTGAATGAGGCAGGAGTTTTCAGCACAGGGCTGGGGGAGGCTTCACACGGCGTTAACACCTGCAGGGAGGAGCTTCCCAGGTCACTGCACACCTGGCCCGGGGCAGAGGGGACCTGGAAATGCCACTGACCAGGATCCTGCTCCTTTTGGGGCTGCCCAAACCCATTTCCCTTCACTGGGGTGAACTGAAGCCGCCAGAGGTGTCTTGTCCTGGTCACTGGGCAGTGCAAAAGGCACTTGGGACCCCTCAGCCTGTGCAGAGTAGGGTGGATCAGAGCTGGGGGAGAAGGTCTGAGCAATCCCCTGCCATCCTCACGCAGCCAGTGGGAAGCCAGGCTTGCCTGGGATATTTGCCTGGATGCTGAGGGGAGAAATCCCAGCCCCAGGATGGAGAGGAGGAAGCCCTCGTGTGCACAGATCCTCCCTGTGGGTTTTAGAGCTCCCAGGAAAGCTGTAACCAAAACCCAAGGTATTCCAGGAAAACAGCAGCATAATCCAGATATAAAGCAGGAAACAAAGCCACAAAACTCCCTGCATCTCCATTTCATGCCAGGGTGATCTTAGAGGTCTTTTCCAACCTAAACAATTCCATGGTTCTGTCTCGGACATCCCAGCACCAGGAAGAGGGACCACAGCACCACCTTTTCCCTGTCCCTGTCCCTGGAACAACCCCTGAGCCTGCAATTCCAGCAGGAATCTTCCTGGGAGCTTCACCAAGCACCAGGCAGGAATCTGCCAAAAAAAAAGGAGCTTCTCCCACTCTCCACCCTCTATTCCCCCCTCACCTCTGCCACTCCAGACTCCCCAGCACTGACCAGCTGCGCCAGGGCCAGGCCAGCTCTGGGAAATGGGAAATTAAAAAAAAGGATTGATTAAAGCAGACTGGGGGCTGTTAGAGCCACTTCCTAATGCAATTTCCCAAACATTTCATGGTTCATCTGGGAATTTCTGTTCTTGCATCTTGCAGGGAACAGCACATCCCCAAGACAGAGGGACAGGCCTCACACTCAGCCTCATAAATCCATGCTGCCTTCCTGAGTCTCATCCTTCAGGAACTCCGTGTCTCTTCCTGCATTTCCTTCTTCCCAATCTCAGGATGAATTTCTGGTGCTGCAGCCCAAGTTAGCGATCTCCTTGCTCCTTCCAAAACCATTCCTGTGCCTGGAACCCCAGCTCTGCTGACCCGTCCTCCTCCAGCTCTGCCTCCTCCATCATTCCATGCACAAGTTCTGTCCTGATGGCTTCTCCCTGGAGCCATCCTGCTGGATGCCATCCTGCAGAGCCACCCTGCTGCTCTGCTCCATGGATGCCAAAGCTGAGGCCTCTTTCCAGCCCCAGATCTCCTGTGCACTGCAAGGCAGGAGATGGAACCACGTCCAGATCTGGTGTTGTTTGTGGGCGGAGAGAGGGTTTGGTTGTTTTTTTTTTTTTTCCATTAAGTGACAACTTGGGCTTTAAAAATCTCACCCAACGCTCACCTTCCTCCTGGGGGAGCAGCAGGGCCACGAAGATGGGGAAGGGTCTGCAAGGGAAGGATCTGAAGTGGCTGAGGGCACTTGCTTTGTTCATCTGGAGAAGAGACTGAGGGGAGATTCCTCGGGGGCTGCAGCTTCTCCTGAGGGTCAGCTCTGCTCTGTGACCAGGCACAGGACCCAGGGAACGGCTGGAGCTAGAACAGGGAGGGTTAGGTTGGGTATCAGGGAAAGGTCCTTCCCCCAGAGGGTGCTGGGCACTGCCCAGGCTCCCCAGGGAATGGGCACATTCCCGAGGCTGCCAGAGCTCCAGGAGCCTTTGGACAGCGCTCCCAGTACAGGGTGGGGTTGTTGGGGTGTCTGTGCAGGGCCTGGGGTTGGACTGGATGATATCACCCTGTGGGTCCCTCCAGCTCAGAGTATTCTGTGATTTCAATGCTTGGTCTCCCCTTCAAGTTTTCAAACCTTCCCAGACAGTTCCTCTTCACCACCTCCTAGGAAAGAACCCAAACACAAGCCCTGCCTTCCAGGTGCTCTCAAACTTGTTTTTTCAGCCCAAATCCAACTTTTCTGAGGCTCGAAGGCCAAGATGGGCTCCTGCTGCTGTGGCTTCTCCCCGGTTTGCTTTCTGCTGGTTCAGACACACGCAGTTCCCAGAGAGCCAAATCCCTTGGAGACGGAGCACGGGAGCCTTGCTCATGGCTGGAGAGTGCAGCTGAAGCAAGGCATTAATTCCACTTACAGGATGAAATTGGCAGCAGAGCAACTGAATTTTCCGTCCAGCTCTAAAGTGCTCTCAAAGTGATCTAATTTATCACTGCGGCAGCAGCAGCAGCCATTCAAAGGCTCTCCCAGCTCCCAGCCTCTGCCATGGCGTGAGGAGATGACTTCAGCAGCAGATGGATCCAAGCTCTTTGTCTGGCTCTGGCTCCTGGGGCCTCACCAGACCTCGGCTCTGGCAGACTGCAGCCTGGCCTTGGTGCTTCAAACCTCCACAGGATGAGGGGAAATGGCCTCAGGCTCTGCCAGGTTGGGCATCAGCAGGAATTTCTGCATGGAAAGGGTGCTCAGGCCTTGGAAGGGGCTGCCCAGGGAGGTTTGCAGTCCCCATCCCTGGAGGTGTCCAAGAAAGGGCTGGAGATGGCTCTGGGCTGGGGATGAGGTGGGGATTGGGTGGACTTGGTGGTCATGGAGGGCTTTTCCAACCTCAATGATTCCATGATTCTGTGATCCTTGGAGTCCCTTGTCTGCTCAGAGGGGACCAGCCTGGCTCTGGGTTTGGGCACCAAGGAGCCATCGGGCCTGGGGGGTTGTGTGGGGTGAAATCTCTTTTCCTGCCTCTTTCCTCCAAGCAATGAAGTCCACATGGAGAGTCTGTGTCTTTGGGAGCAGCCAGAATTCACCCCAGGAGAGATGGGTGTGCTCAGGATGTGCCACCCGGGAGAGCAGAGCCCTGAGGGCGCCTGTGCCTACGAGCAGCCATGGAGGGGCAGGTGCCACTGCAGGAGTGGAGGAGGCCCCAGCACGAGGGTCCCTTCGTGGCCTCACCTGGGGCTGGCAGGACTCAGGGTCCCCCTTCCCGTCTCTGCTGGCTGCCTCAGGTGCTCAGGGCAGGGACGGAGGTGCCTCTTCAGGGGACAGTGGTGAGTGGGGACAGAAACCCACAGAAACTCACACAACTGCACAGAAACCCATCTAAACCTACACAAAGCCACAAAAACCCACATAAATCTGCGCAAACCCACAGAAACCCCATAAACTCACACAACCCCCCCCCCAAACC
>WEKY01038857.1:192692-213811 GCA_013390045.1 Picathartes gymnocephalus
CAAACCCCCCCAAAGCCCCTTAAACCCACACAACTCCACATAAACCCATCTAAACCTACACACACCCACAAAAACCTACTCAAACCCACACAACTCCACATAAACCCCATAAACTCACAAAAACCCACAGAAACCCACATAAACCCCCACAAACCCCCCCAAAGCCCCTTAAACCCACACAACTCCACAGAAACCCCATAAACTCACAGAAACCCCACACAACTCCACATAAACCCCCACAAAGCCACGTAAACCCCCACAACCCCACCTAGGCCTACACAAACACAAACAAACCCCGCAAAACTCCACAAACCCACACAAACACCCAAAATCCCCCGCAAACACACGTAAACCCACACAAACCACATTAAACCCCCACAAACCCCACATAAAATCATACCGACCCCACAGGAGACCCCATAAACCCCCAAAACACACATAAACCCCACACAAACCCACACAAACCCCACACAACCCCACATAAGCACGCACAGACCCGCCTAAACCCCACAACCCCCACAAAAATCCACAAAAACGCCACAAAAAGCCACAAAATTCCCCACAAACCCCACAAAAATCCAGGAATCCCCTGTCTCTGCAGGTTCCATCACCTTGAGGGGCCCCTCAACACCTGCAAAAGTCACCTGTGCTCAGACGGGCCCAGACTCCTCAGCCCCGGCCCGCCTGGAATCCGGAGCTGGAGGTTGAAGATCCAGGAATGGATTTGAGGGACCCAACTCCAGCACAGCGCTGCTTAGGACACTCTGTAGGTAGCGAACATGCAAAGGATCTCGTTTTAGGGAGCTTCCTGCAGCTCTTCTGGACGAAGAGAAGCTCTGGGCTGGCGCAGGCGGTGCCTGGGGTCACGGCATGGAGGGACAGGCCTGGCACAGGGAACGGCTTCCCACGGCCGGAGCGCAGGGTTGGGTGGGATTTTGGGAAGGAATTGCTGGCTGTGAGGGTGGTGAGGACCTGGCAGAGCTTAGTCCATGGCTGCCCCATCCCTGGAAGAGCCCAAGGCCTGGTTGGAGCAAGCTGGGATAGTGGAAGGTGTCCCTGCCATGAATTTTATGATCGTTATGTTCTTCCCAGCCCAGCCCATTCCGTGATTCCCTGACTTTAAGAGGATGCCAAGCCCTTTACTTGTATGTTCAAGCCTTCATTTAACCATCCCTCAGACGAATGCCTTAGGATTTCAGCTTTTATATTTTTCAAATCCCTTACTTCATTAGGGTATAACTCTAAACCCCACGTAGAGTGTCAGTCACTCTCTTCACACTTTGGTCAGCCAAAGCAATCCCTCTAGGCCTGGGAATCAAGGACATCCCACAGCCTCAGGCCTCGAAAAGTATAAACAAAAAGTGAGTTGGGGGGAGCAAATGGGGGGTAAATGGCTTCATTACTGTAATTGGAGCATTAACCCCCAATATGCAAATGGACCAAACTTATAAAAGTGTAAAATCTCACGACCTGTTGTCCGTCTTGGGTGTAGCCTCCGTGAGGCTTCTGACTGCTCGAGGTGCAGCTATTGAAGGCCTTTAATAAATACCTGCTTTTATTCTCCTAATCTTGCCCAGCCTCTGTTCTAGGTACCCACGACAAGACATCAAGGTGAGCCCCGAGGGGAGCAGAACCTTTTGCTGCGCTCAGGAACGCGCGAGTTCCCTCTGGCAGCGGTGCCAGCGCCGCGTGTGGCAGCTGTGCCACCACCAGCGGCCGGGCAGGGTGGCAGGACCCCCGAGAGCTGCTGAGGAATGGCTTTGAGAGCAGCTCCTGCCACCTCTGTCGTTCCTGCCCGAGCAGCTCCTGCCCCCCGGGCCTGAGCTCGCCAGTGTGATTTCTCCTCCGACAGGGAGCAGGTGACACGGCTGTGACAAATGCCCTCCAGAGTGACCTCTGTCACTGCCACACGCGAGGAACAAGACCCAGCCAAGGCAGCGGCGTTGGATGAGGGCTCCTGGAGGTTGTCACGAGGTTAAGGCGTCATGGGGAGCTCAGGGGCAGCAGCTCTGCCCTTCAGCTCCCTGCCACGGCTGCTCCACCAGAAGGAACGGGAATACCAGGAACCCAGAGCCTCCCTCAGGAATGCTCAGAACAGCTCTGCTGCAGGAGGCCGTGGCCAGAGGCTCCTAATTATCCTGGTCTATAATAATTAATTGAAATGAGGATGTACACATGCAACATGAAAATGAAGCGATGCCAGGGCATCTTCCCTTGGGATAGCACGGGGAGTTTTCTCCTGGCTAAACCAGGCTGGAAAGGAGCAGGGATGGAGTTCAGCCCCTGGTGGGAAGAGGGGCAGGGGTGGACGGGCTGATGTTTCTCACCCCTGACTTGGCCACACTGAAATACCACAAAAAAAACCCCAACCCCCCATGGCAAAACTGTGAGCCAAAGGAAAAGGGGCTTTTTGCGGTTTTGTCTGGACACTTAAGGAGTTCCAAACCTACAGCAGAAAAGGTGAGAAGCTTGACTCAGCTCAGGTGTCCCCAAAGCAGGGCTGGGGAACAGCCACGGGGCTGTTTTTCCATGGTGTGACAAATTAAAACCCCACACCAGGGGGTTCCCCCGGTTCAGGGCTGTACAGCAGACCCAGACCTCACAGCTGCCTCCTAAGCCATGGAATCATGGAATAGTTAAGGCCGGAAAAAACCTTTCAGATCATCAATCCAACCCTCAGCATCTCCCCACTGTGTTCACCATGGAACCACATCCACAGGGTTCTTGGACATCTCCAGAGATGGGGACTCCACCACTGCCCTGGGCAGCCCCTGCCAAGGCCTGAGCACCCTTTCCATGAGGAAATTCCTGCTGATGTCCAACCTGAGCCTCCCCTGGCCCAGCCTGAGGCTGTTCCCTCTCCTCCTGTCCCTGTTCCCTGGGAGCAGAGCCCGACCCCCCCTCACTGCCCCTCCTGGCAGGGAGTTGTGCAGAGCCACCAGGTCCCCCCTGAGCCTCCTTTGCTCCAGGCTGAGCCCCTTCCCAGCTCCCTCAGGAATTCTCCAGCCCCTTCCAAGCTCCATTCCCCTCCCTGGACATGCTCCAGCCCCTCCAGGTCTTTCTTGTCATGAGGGCCCCAGAACTGACCCCGGATTTGAGGTTCCTCAGCAGAGCCAGCACAGTGAACAGTTCCTGCCCTGGTCCTGTGGCCACACCAGGGCTGGCACCAGCCAGGTGCCATCGGCCTCTGCCCGCCTGGGCTCACCTGGGCTCACAGGTCATGGTGACAAAAGAAATGTGAGGCCACCCCAAAGCGACAGAGTCAACGTGGGAGTGGCTGTGACACGTCAGCAGACTGTGGGGAGGTTCAAGAGCAGACTGGAGGTGGCACTCAGTGCCACGGTCTGGGTGACAAGGTGGTCTTGGGTCATAGGTGGGACTCGATGATCTCAAAGATCTTTTCCAAGCTAATTTAGTGATTCTGTGATTCTGTGGGGAGGGGGAGAACATCCAGGCAGGAGCACCGTGTGTGCCCTGCTGCTGTGCCCTGCTGAGGCAGGAGGAAGATGAAAGCTCTGTTGCACACCCCTCGGAAGTTTGAACAGAGGGAATTCTGTGTTTGAAGTGCTGTGGTCAGCCAAAGGCTGGGCTGGGATCAAAGATGGGAGGTGGAAACCCAGAACTGAGGGACACTGACCTTTGCTGGGCCCAGGGCTCGCCTGTTCCTGCCCCCTCAAGCTCCCTCCTGTAAGGAATTGCTGCACGGATGAGCTCTGCCTGCACTGACAGTTCCCAGATCTGCACTCCTGCTGTATCACACCATCACTGCTTCCTTCCCCTTACACTTCTTCCATTTTTCCCTCCGCTCTTGTCACTCCCAATGCTGTTTTTAGACGTCCCCTCCGGAGGCCTGTTGGGTTTAGGAGCAAAAGCAGGGATGTCCTACCAGCAGCAGGAGGGAAGAAGAGCATCCTGGTGCGCAGGGCTGGCCCCAGGGGCAGGGGCAGGGTGCCAGTGCCTGTGCTCAGCAGATGAAGGTGGCCTGGGATGGCACCCAGTGCCTGGAGCACCTGAGGTGATCCCTCCCCTCTCTGCTCTTATGAGAGCCCACCTGGAATTCTGTGTCCAGCTCTGGAGCCCTCAGCACAAAATAGACCTGGACCTGTGGGAATGAGAGGAGGAGGCCACAGAGCTGCTCCCAGGGCTGGAGCCCCTCTGGAGCCAGGCTGGGAGAGCTGGGGGTGCTCACCTGGAGAATGGGAGGCTCCCAGGAGACCTCAGAGCCCCTTCCAGGGCCTAAAGGGGCTCCAGGAGAGCTGGAGAGGGACTTGGAAAAAGGGATGGAGTGACAGGATAAGGGGGAATGGCTTTAAGCTGAAGGAGGGCAGAGATTTAGATGGGATATTGGGAAGAAATTCCTCCCTGGGAGGGAGGGGAGACCCTGGCACAGGGTGCCCAGAGAAGCTGTGATTGCCCCTGGAGCCCTGGCAGTGCCCAAGGCCAGGTGGGAAGGGGCTTGGAGCAGCCTGGGACAGTGGGAGGGGTCCCTCCAGGGGACAGGAGTGATACATCCCCACCCCACCATCCCCTCCCAGGGGTGGGTGCAGGTGCCACCCTGCCCCAGCCCAGGGGTGACTCCACCCTGGCACCCCCAGACACCTCTGGAAGGTGCTGGGGGAAGTCCAGCCTCCACCTCTTCCTGCTGCTCTGCTTCCACCAGCCCAGCTCCTGCCTTTCTCCTCTCTTTCCTTTCCCCATTCCTCACCTCTCCTCACTCCCCTTTTTCCAGGCTCACCCAATTTCCCCCACTCTGCTCTGCAGCCTCCTGCTCCTCCCACACTCCCTGGGTTTTTCCTCTCCCCTATTTCCAGTTCTCAGCCCCTGTTTCTGCCCACCCTCCCTTCTCCTGCAGGCAGAGGGGATCATGGAATAATGGAATGGTTTGAGCTGGAAGGGACCTTAGAGGTGATCCAGGTCCAGTCTTCCCACCAGGAGCTTCCACAAGGGAGCTGCTGCTCCAGGTCCTCCCTGAGATTTCTGCCCCAGCCCTTCTCAGGAGCAGGGAAGAGCCAAGGGAATGGGTCCCTTCAGGCCTCCCCAGCCCCTCTCTCTGCCCTGCGTGGTCCTTCCCAGACTCCCCTGACCACAGGAACAGCAGAGCAGAAGCCACTCCATGCTTTTCCTTGGGCACAAAGGTGGCACAAGGAGGGATTTGCAGCAAGGATGGACACGTGGAGAGGGGGCTGAGAGTTCGGAGCTGGAGGTGTCACCAAGGTCCCCCAGCAGAAATGAGTTCATCTCCTGGCAGTTCCTTGTGTCTGCTTCCCTCGAGACCCGGCAGGGGCTCAGCCAAGAGAGCTCAGGCCTTTGGGGAAATTCATCAAATCCCACTCAAGCTTTTGTCACTGCAGCTGCAATTGCAGCCCAAGCAGGGGCTGCACGGTGCCTGCTGAAGGACAGAGGCTCCATCACTGCAGATGAGCCGTGGAACGTTCAGCCTTTGTGGAGGTTCCCCACGTGGTGCAGATGAGGCTGGATTTATTGGGGACCTTTGCTGCCCTGCACCTCCTTCAATGGCTCCATCCATCCAGGAGAAATGAGGCAGCTGCAGCCTGCCCTGACTCCGAGGGGGGAAGAGAGAGGGGCCTGGCTTTCTCCTGGAAAAATAACGACGTGAAATTGCCAAAGTCCTGGCACGGAACCTGTGCCACGATTTACAGGTTAAATACCCCGGGGGCTGGGGGGGGAGGCCTTGCTGAGCTCACTGACCACTCCAGCAGTACTGCAGGTGTCCTCACCTGCGTAAGAGGAGCAATCACTGAGCTCTTGGGCTGGAAGGGACCTTAAAGCTCATCTCATTCCACCCCTGCCATGGGCAGGGACACCTCCCACTGTCCCAGGCTGCTTCAAACCCCAGCCAGTCCAGCCTTGGACACTTCCAGGGATCCAGGGGCAGCCACAGCTTCTCTGGGCACCCTGTGCCAGGGCCTCCCCACCCTCATAGGGAGGAATTTCTTCCCAAAATCCTGTCTAAACCTCCTCTCCTTCAACCTGAATCCATTCCCCTTTGTCCCATCACTCCAGGCCCTTGTCCAAAGCCCCTCTCCAGCTCTCTTAGAGCCCCTTACGGTGTTGGAAAAAAGTCCCTTCCAACCCCTGGCACCTTCCAATCTCAATATTTCAGGTTTTGCCTTTTTTTCCCCTAAAACTACCCCCCACTCAGGATTTTTTGCTCACCCAACCTGGCCTTGGACACTTCCAGAGGCAACACGGAATCCCTTCTCGGACTGGTTCACATTTCCAGCGTGGTCACAGCTTTCTTCTTGGGATTTCTTGTGAGCAGCTCCTCAAACCCTTTCCGCGTTCCAAAGCCTGTGAGGGAAGAAAAGCAGGATGGGCCTGCTGAAGCCTAATGAACACCTAATTACAAATTGGCTCATCTGAGACCCAGGATGGCACTAGGGAAGATGTTCTGCTATCACGTGTGTGATGCCAGGATGGAGTGTTCACACTTCATTTTGCCCCTAAATTTCTCATTTTAAACCCGACCAATTTTCATCCCCGTCCTGGGACTGGCTCCACAATCCTGGCCTGGAGAAGCTTCCCAAGTCCCTCTTAAATCAGACATTTATCATGGCTCATCTGCAGCAGTTATTTTAGAGAGACACCCCGGGAAGGGATTCAATTGACTGTTTAGAGATGCTTCAAATGCAGCCACCAGGCACCCAAAGCTCCCTGTGCTGTCAGGGGAGGAGGTGGGTGCAGGTCGTGTCATCCTAAAGTGGGCTTTGAAAGAGCTTAAATGAATCTTGAATGAACTCCATTCCCAAATGTAATTTAAAGATGCAGAAAAGATAGCAGAGGCATCGCTTCCTCCAGGATAAGTTGGCCTGATAGATTTCCCTCCTTGTTAAATGTTTGAATCAGGGTTTCAGCTGGAAATTGCTTAAAAATCTTTCATCGCCGAGTCTTAGGAAGTCTCTGTCTGTTACATTAAATATTCCCCCACTCACATTCATTGCTGGGTCCAGGGAGTCAAAGATCTCCCCAACCTTTCCCTGGCTTTGTCTCCTTTCATTTTTCATCCAAATCCCATTTATAGCTGCTCTAATATGAGGGGTTTTACCTTTTTATTTGTTTTCATTGGACAGGTTGGAAGGGACCACAGAGGGTCACCTGGGGCAGGTCACAGAGGGCAGGGCCACGCCAGAGCCCAGGGCACGGGACTGTGCCAGATGGGTCTGGGATATCCCCAGGGAGGCTCCACAGCCTCTCTGGAAAATCTGTTCCTGCCCAGGGCAGAAGTTCTGCCTCCTGTGCTGGGGAATTGCTGGGCTCAGTCCCTGCCCATCCCTCTGGTGCCATTGCTGGGCCCCGGAGCAGAGCCTGGGCCCTGCCCTGAGCCCTCCCTGCACCCAGGGACACCCAGGGACCCCCAGGGCTGAGGGCCCCTCTCAGCTGGGGCTCCTCTCGAGGCTGAACAGCCCCAGCTCCCTCAGCCTTTCCTGGGCAGGGATCTCTCCAGGCCCTTCAGCACCTTTGTCACCCTCCTGGAGCTCCCGGTCCCTGCTGTGCTGAGGATCCAGAGCTGGACACAGCACTCCAGAGGTGCCTCCCAGGGCTGGGCAGAGGGGCAGGATCAGCCCCTGATCTGCTGGGAATGCTCTTCCCCATCCACCCCGGGACACCACGGTGCCCTGGCCCCCAGGGCTGCCTCAGGGACAGCTTAGTGACACCCCCAGATCCTCCCCAGCAGGTCACCCCCAGCCTGTGCTGGTGCCTGGGGTTGTTCCTCCCCTCTCCTGTCCCATCTCCAGGGATTTTGTCTGGTGGCACTTCCACATTTGGTGCTTCCAGCCCTTTGCTGGGTCTGGGTCAGAGTTTTACATTTCTACCCCACTCCATGAGCTCCCAGAGGCAACTCCTGCTGTTTATTTACTTTATTTAGGACACCTGGAAGCAGCTGGGCTGTTCCTGCTCAAACTCGTAAATGGCTTTTTGGTTTTTCTTCTCCTCTAGGAGGAATCCCATAGAGCAAAGCCCTGTAAGTATTGATCCACACTGAAAAACGATGGGAATGTGAATAACGGGAGCAATCAGACCCTGACACTGCTGCAGGACTGAGCATCTCCAGGCGTCCCAGCAGCTGGGGAGGAGCTGGTACCCCCCAAATCCAGGCACGGCTCCTCCCAAACACAACCTGGTGCCTTTAAAGGCCGGGCACAAGGAGGGCTCGGAGCTGAGGAATGTGGAAGGCTTTGGAGGAGGGACAGGAGGTACCAGCCCGTCGGAGGAGCCGGTTGCCGTGGAGACGGGCTCGTTTAACCCAGTCAGGGTCAGGCGACCCTTTGTGTTCCAGCTAATTGCATTAAAGACGTGGAGGGTAAGCGAAATAAACTGGCCCGGAGCTCACCTCGGGGTGGTGTCCCCAGGACGAGCAGGATTCCTGGTGCCACGTTTAGAGGGGGAATCTCGGGATGGGGGAGCCCTGGAGAGGAAGGAATCGGTGAGGAAGGCCCAGACAAAAAGGGGACCCGAGGGGAGGGGGAGATGCCCCAGTGCCTCTCATCCCTCGGGCTCTCCTGGGGTGTGGGATCGTCCAGCCTGGGTGCTCCTGTGGATGGGTTCCTTTCCTGAGCCGCTGGGAACGTGGCTTTATCTCCCCCCTGAATTTGAAATGTGGATAAAGCAAAGCTGGCAAGGTAATTATTCCTCACTGTCAAACATTGCTCTGGGTTTGCTGGCTGCAGACAGCCCGAGAGTGATGGATCCCTTTGTGTTTGCAGCAGCCTTGGACTGGCTCCAGGAAAAGGTGCAAACAGGCAGGGAAGTTTTGCATTAACCTGCCCCGCTCACAGATTTCAGTGTTCCAGCACCTGAGCCCCAGGAAGGGGCTCACCTGGGGCGAGGGGACAGTGAGGGGACAGCGAGGGCCGAGTGTGACATGAGCACGGGGCCAGAAATCAGAGAAAAATGCAAATCCTTGGCACAGAGAGCTGCTGGCACCTCTCAGGAGGCAACACCAGGCACCCAAGAACTGCTGTGCCCTCCTGGGAGCCTGGTCCTGCACAGCATCCCTGGGCCAGCTTTCCCTGTTTCTCTGCGGGGTCACTGGGAGCCTGTCCCGACGGATCAGCTCCTCCCAGCACAGGCTGAAGGTGTGGAACCCCCATCCCAAATTATTGCCCCCCTCCCCTCCCCTGGATCTTCCTCTCCCAAACCCAGGTGTGGAACCCCCATCCCGGGGTTATTTCTGCCATTCCCTGCCCTGGATCCTCCTCTCCCTTCTCCAGGTGAGCTCCCCAATCCAGGGTTATTCCTGTCCCCCCTCTCACACCTCCGGCCCCCTGGATCTGTCCCTGCCCTGCTCCCTCCAGTCCCACGTGAACCTGGCGAGCTGAGCTTGGCAGGGCAGGCCTGGAGAGCCCTGAGCCCAGCGCTGCCCACAGCGGGGGCAGCTGGAGCTGTCCTTGCCCCTGGGAGCTGCTCCAGGCACAAACTGTCCCCAGTGGCACCGCGGGAGCGGCACTGCAGCAGCTCCTTGGGGCTGGTGCTCCCTGTCCCCCTGCCGATGGCCAGACCTGGCCACGCATCAGAAATAAAGGAAATGAACAGCAGGATTTGCCTCTGGGTGCACATGAGGACAAGGGGAGGTGCCAACACCCCCAGGCAGCCGAGCTCTGCACCTTTGGAGCAGCTGTGACTGGAAAGAGCTCCCTGGGGCAGTGACCAAGGCCAGCGTGGGGTCATCCCTGGTGATGCACCCTGAACCCAGCCCTGGCCATCCACACGTTTTTAGGCAGGAAATTGCCTTTTCGTCCCATTCCTTGAGCACAGGATCTGCTCTGTCGCTTAGCCCAGGCTCAGGACCCCTTTTTGTGGCACGAAAGGCTTTTTTTTTTTTCTTTTCTGTTTAAACAATAAATAAATCTCTTTTCCTTTTCTGAGCCTTGTCCAAATTCATTCACTGGCCCTCTGCCTCTCTCCTGAATGACTCCATGGGAGTCCTTGAGTCTCAGCATTATTATATTTTATTTATACAGCACAATAAACGTACGTGGCACTTTCCAACATACATCAACCAGCAAGGTCCATTTTCTGATGAGTGCACAGTTAGATTCAGAAAAACACTGTTTATAAAACGCAACAGTCCCCTGGCTCGGAGAGGCTGAACTGTGCTGGCTCTTCCTCAGCCCCTAAAATTGAACCAAGCAGAAGAAATCCCCACCTGGAGAGGAGAATTCCATTTGGAAGAGCCCCTGGAGCTGGTCAGCTCCATGTGCTGCCAGTTGCAGGTTTGGGGGGCTGCAGGGGTGGTGAATTTTTATCCTCTGGGAGAAAGGATTTGAGAAGGGGAAGAAGGGATGGTGCAGAATCAATCGTGGCCAGAGGAGAGAGGAGAGAGGAGTGAGAGAGGAGACTCTGTGGGCACCGAGGACAGGGAGGAAGGAGGGGCATGAGGAGCTCTGGGGATTCCCCTGAGCCCATGGGGAGCGTGAGGAGTCCTTTCCTTGTGAGGAAAGGAATCAGGAACAAAGTTAAGCTGGGAAGGAGGGAGGGGTGGGGGGAAGGTGTTTTGGAGGCTTGGGTTTACTCCTCATTACCTGACACTGCTCTCACTGGAAAGAAATTCAATTAACTGAATTAATTTCCCAACTCGAGCCAGTTTTGCCCCTGGTGGGAGTTGCTGAGTGACTTCTCCCTGCCTTGGCCTCAGCTCAGGAACTTTTTGTTGTATTTCCCCTCCTCTGTCCAGGTGAGGTGAAAAGTGACAGAGCAGCTTTGGGGGGCAGCTGGCACTCTGGGGGTGATGATTCTCACAGTGGAGTTGGCTCCTTTGGAAACACTCCAAGAATATCTCTCGGTAAAGGAATATAGAAATAACCAGTTGTCAGCATCTCCCAAGGTTTCCCAAACTGCCTCCTCTGGGCAGAGCCGGGCTGAGCCAAGCAAATAACGGTGAGTAAACGCCAGGCTCAGATAAACAAACGAGCTCCGGTGCCTGCAGGTGTTTGTGCTTCACGGGATGAGCTCCATCCAAAGCCCTTTCCTCCCTCAGCCGGGAAATCTCCCCCCGGGGCCCCGGAGAAGTTAACACTGACCTGAGGGAGGCACCGGGGACGTGCCAGGAGTCAGTGGTGGCACTGCCAGGGTTGTGTCCTGCTGGCTGTCCCCAGGGCCAGGAGTCAGGGGTGACATTCCCGGGGTTGTGTCCTGGCTGTCCCCAGGGCCAGGAGTCAGGGGTGACATTCCCGGGGTTGTGTCCTGGCTGTCCCCAGGGCCAGGAGTCAGGGGTGGCATTCCCAGAACTGTGTCCTGCCTGTCCCCAGGGCCATGGTGTCAGCCTGGCTGGCAGCCCGAGGGATGTCCCTGCTCTGGTGATGCTGTCACAGCTCCCCAGGGTTGCCTTGCAGGAATCTCAATTGTTCATTTCTGTGCTGACCAAAGGGACTCTCCGGGGCTGAGGCCACAAACCCAAATCCATGGGAATTTTCTGAAAGGATTCCAGGCTGGGGGATTCTGTGCCTTTCCAACCTCAGACGGCCTCAGGCAGCTCTTGCAGAGGCACATCCCAAATCCTCAGCCCACCCCACACCTCGCTCCTGGCTTGGCTGAGTAGGAAAGCAGATGGACAAGGATTCTGTGCACCCATGGAAGCGGGGCCAGGAGACAGGAGGAGGATGCAGGGATGCTGCTCCCACTGCAGGGAGAAATTTGGTGTGGCCAAGCTCAAGTGGAGATGGAGGTGACCGGAAAAGTGGGGCACAACAAAAAGAGCATTTTCAAATCTATTAATGAGAAAAGGCAGAGCAGGAGT
This sequence comes from Picathartes gymnocephalus, assembly GCA_013390045.1. NCBI lineage: Eukaryota > Metazoa > Chordata > Aves > Passeriformes > Picathartidae > Picathartes > Picathartes gymnocephalus. The sequence continues at coordinate 204,451 of WEKY01038857.1, forward strand.
TACATCGGCCCCTGCCAGGGTGTGGATGGCACCTCGGGGGCTGTGCCCAGCTCTGGGACATCCATGGCAAGACCTGGAGGGGCTGGAGCATGTCCAGGGAAGGGAATGGAGCTGGGAAGGGGCTGGAGAATTCCTGAGGGAGCTGGAAAGGGGCTCAGCCTGGAGCAAAGGAGGCTCAGGGAGGACCTGGTGGCTCTGCACAACTCCCTGCCAGGAGGGGCACTGAGGGGGGGTCGGGCTCTGCTCCCAGGGAACAGGGACAGGAGGAGAGGGAACGGCCTCAGGCTGGGCCAGGGGAGGCTCAGCTTGGACATCAGCAGGAATTTCCTCATGGAAAGGGTGCTCAGGCCTTGTCAGGGGCTGCCCTGGGAGGTTTGGAGTGCCCATCCCTGGGGGTGTCCCAGGAAGGGCTGGAGGTGGCACTCAGTGACGAGGGCTGGGGATGAGGTGGGGGTTGGGCACAGCTTGGACTCGATGCTCTGGGAGGGCTTTTCCAAGCTCAGGAGCCCAGCCTGACGCAGGGAAGCATTCCCAGGAGCAGTGGCAGAGCAGGAAGTGCCCTGGAGCCCCCAGGAAGAGCCCAGGGTTCCCAGGATGCTGAGGCTGGGCCAGCTGGGAGCACCCCATGCTGGCTGAGAGCATCCCCAGCAAACTCAGGAGGTTTTCCCATCTTCAGAAGCTCTCTTGAGATGGCACCGAGCACCAGGAAGGTTTTCTGGTGGCAGGACAGATCTTCTGAGCAGTGCTGGGGTTCAGTAAATTGGGATTTTCCCCAGGAGCTGTCTGACTGTTCCTGCTGTTCTGGATTTGGAGGGGATGGGGCTCCTTTCATTCCAGGCAAGTGAGGAAGTGCCGAGGAGCCAGGACAGAGCAGAGCTGGGCTGGCTGAGCCAGGCTGGCCAGAGGGACATTCCAGACCATGGAACATCCTGCTGAGCCTCCTGGGAGCCCAGCTCTGGCTGATCATCAGCCCCTCTCCCAAAACCAGGCCTGTCCACCTCTCCTGGAAGGTTTTGGTGATGGAAATTGGAACAGAAGCACAACCAGGAATGATGGGGGTGCTGAGGGACCTTCATGGAGAGCTGGACTGGGGACAGCAGAGGCAGGAGGGAGCCCAGGGCCTCCTGCCAGGGGCTGCCCTCACACCCACCCAGGGATGCCTTCTGTCCACCTGGTGCCCTCAGAGCTGCCCCACAGCTACAGGGGCCACCAGTGACCACCCAGCTGATCCCAGTCAGACCAGTTCCCTCCCAGCTCAGCCCCAGGCTCTGGCTCCTTCCAGCCCTTGGATGGTGGAGCAGCCACAGGAAGAGCTCCAGCTGCTGCCTCCAGGGAGGGACCCCAAGCAAAGGCCCCCCTGGGCTCGTGTCCCCTCCCAGGCTGTGCCCGATGCCCCTGGGGGGGCTCAGAGCGGCCACTTGGCCTTGGGCAGGCAAAGGGTCAGTGCCAGGTCCGGCCCCTTGCCGGGGGCTCCAGCCACTCCCCCTCCCCAGGCACAGCCTGCAGGAGCTGCACCTGCACCAGGTGATTGCTCAGCTCCTGTTTTCCCATCAGGATCCCACAGCCGGGTCCTGCCAGAGCTCCCCTGGGCCCGGGGCTGGGCTGGGGCTGAGGGGCTGCCCCAGGATTTGGGGTGCTCAGGGCTCCGAAGATGCAGTGAAAATCAAATCTGTGCATCACGACCCCAGCTCGGCGTGGGGAGCAGCAGGAACTCAGGTGTGGATCCCTCAGGAAGGGAAGGGTGACTCCCAAGGGGCTGCAGGGCTCTTTCCCAGCTCCTTGGAATTGCTGGGGTGGCTGCAGAGGTGCACAGGGTGACCCAGGGGGCCCAGCTCTGTGACACGATTTCGGGCAGGATCAGCGAGGGGCAGACGGAGCCAAACGAGCCCAGCGGGGCTCCCGGGGATCCCTCCCCGCTCTTCCCACAGCAGCTCCCAGTGATCCCATTTTCTGCCGCATCCAGACAGGAATGAGCAGCTGGCCCTGGCAGCTGGTGACACAGGGTGACAGCTGGTGGCAGTGACCACCCCAACCTTCATCTGGATGCCTGGGCTGGTGCCAGGGCCCGAGGGCAGGGCGAGGTGCCGGTGCCACCGCCGGGGCTGTGACCTGGCAGTGAGGATTTGAACCCACTCTGCCAAACCAGTGGCAGGGACGTGATCCCAGGGCTCCCCGGGGGCTGCTCCTGCTAACGAGGGCCAGGGAGGCAGGGCTGGAGCTGTGCAGGAATCCAGATGGACTGCGAGGGATCTTTGGAGCTGCTCAGCGTCAGGGATTGAGAGAATTCCCTGGATGAGCCTCTCCTGGGTCTGAGCTCAGGGAGGGTGGCAGCGCCAGAAATTCACCCTCAGCAATCCCTGGCTTGGTTTTTGTGCAGGTGAGGGGTCCCTCGGGGGCTGTGTCCAACTCTGGGACATCCATGGCAAGACCTGGAGGGGCTGGAGCGTGTCCAGGGAAGGGAATGGAGCTGGGAAGGGGCTGGAGAATTCCTGAAGGAGCTGGAAAAGGGCTCAGGCTGGAGAAAAGGAGGCTCAGGGGGGACCTTGTGGCTCTGCACAACTCCCTGCCAGGAGGGGCACTGAGGGGGGGTCGGGCTCTGCTCCCAGGGAACAGGGACAGGAGGAGAGGGAACGGCCTCAGGCTGGGCCAGGGCAGGCTCAGGTTGGACATCAGCAGGAATTTCCTCATGGAAAGGGTGCTCAGGCCTTGTCAGGGGCTGCCCTGGGAGGTTTGGAGTGCCCATCCCTGGGGGTGTCCCAGGAAGGGCTGGAGGTGGCACTCAGTGACGAGGGCTGGGGATGAGGTGGGGGTTGGGCACAGGGTGGATTCGATGCTCTGGGAGGGCTTTTCCACCCTCAGTCATTCCATAATTCTGTTCCATCATCTCCACTTCCCATCCTGACTCTTCACCGGAGCAAGGGAAAACATTTCATTATCACTGTCATCGAGAAACATCTTCCTGCTGCTTTTAAAATTCTGAGCAGGAGTATCAGTTCCAAAGCCTGGCTTTCCTCTGCTGAGGTGGCAGCTTCCATGTGGGAGTGAGGCTGTGCCAGCACTGCCATTCCCGTTATTCCTGCTAAAAACAAATAACTCCACAATCCCCCCTAATTCCTGCAGACAAAGAAGCGCTGCTGCGCCGTCCCTCACCAGGGGCTTCCCAAAGGAGCACTGGCGAGTGGCTGCAGGCACATTTTGGGCTCCTAGGCCAGAAACTGGGAATTTCCCCGTGGAATTCTTTTGTCCTTTAAGCCTTGGCCTGCAATGCTATCAGTGACGGGTTGTTCCAGAGGGAAGTCAGTGCAGGAAGGGGGTTCCCAGCGGGAACTGGAGCCTGCACAGACCACAGGGATCACGAGTGCAACCCCAGGCCCTGCACAGACACCCAAGAGCCCCAGCCGGGGCATCCCAGGCTGTCCAAAGGCTCCTGGAGCTCTGGCAGCCTCGGGAATGTGCCCATTCCCTGGGGAGCCTGGGCAGTGCCCAGCACCCTCTGGGGCAGGAACCTTTCCCTGATACCCAACCTGACCCTGCCCTGGCACAGCTGCAGCCACTCCCTGGGGTCAGAGGGGGCAGAGCTGCCCCTCAGGAGGGTCAGCAGGGTCTGCTGGCCCCGGGGAAAGGAGAGGGAACAGCCAGGAAGCACACGGGGGAAGGAGGAGCAGAGGGCAGCCCCAGGCACTGCCACAGATGTTTTTATGGATTCAGTTCCCTGCACCCTGGGGCCAGACTGTGCCGGGCCTGGGGCATTTTCCAGCGGTGGCCGAGTCCTTTAGGAAGCAGCTTCAGGAAAGAGAAAAGAAACGAGCAGCACTCTGGAGGAGGAATCAGGGACTCTGGAGCTCTGGGGAGTGAGCAGAGCTCTCTGAGCCTGTGGGCCAGGGCAGCTCACACCCAGCCAGCCTCTGCCAGGAGCGGGGATGAGATGCTTTTATCCATCTCCCAGCTGTGGAAACCGCCAAAAAGAGAGGAAAAAACCGTCCTGGACTGATTGGTTCTCACCAGGGGTGGGAAGGCAGAGCTGGAGGGCTCCTCTGCAGAGGTTTGGTGGCAGCTGGGACAGACTGAGGCACCTGGAGCAGGAATGAATCCTCACCTTCTCCAGGGTCAGATGTCCCAAGCAGAACAGTTTTGAAATAACCCCCTTTTTCCTAAATTTTGGACACAGATTGTTTGTGATGCCCTTGGAACACCACAAATCCACGCTCTCCAGAGTTTCCCCTGGGCTGTGAGGATGAGATCGAGGCCGTGGGGTTGTTGGGGTCGCTGCTCTGCTCCCGGGATTCCTGGGCCAGGAACAGCAGCACCTGAGGCTGGTGGAGCAACTGGGCTGCACTGGGAGTGCTGGGACAGCCCAGGACACTCCCTGTGCCCCCTCTGGGGTTCCTGAGGGCAGGCAGGGCCTCCAGAGCATCCCAGCACCCCGAGCTTGAGCAGCTGAGCCGGGATGGGAGATGGGGGACGAGGACAAACCATCCCCTGGGGTTATTGCTGCTGCTGGCAAGGGCTGGGCACGCGAGAGGTGGCACAGCTGGAGCAGGACACAGATGTGCCCAAGCAGACAGGTCTGCCACTGCCAGGCACTGCCAGGGACGTGTCCCCCTTCCAGCAGCTCGTCCAGCAGGGCTCTGGGATGTCCTGTCCTTAACAACCTTGGGAATCACCAAGATCAGAGGCACTGAGCTCATCCCAGGGCTGGAGCCCCTCTGGAGCCAGGCTGGGAGAGCTGGGGGGGCTCACCTGGAGAAGGGAAGGCTCCAGGGAGAGCTCAGAGACCCTGCCAGGGCCTAAAGGGGCTCCAGGAGAGCTGGGGAGGGACTTGGAATGAGGGATGGAATGACAGGGCAAGGGGAAGGGCTTCAAGCTGAAGGAGGGCAGGGATAGATGGGATTTGGGGAAAAAAGTTGTTCCTTGGGAGGGTGGGGAGGCCCTGGTACAGGGTGCCCAGAGCAGCTGTGGCTGCCCCTGGAGCCCTGGCAGTGCCCAAGGCCAGGCTGGGCAGGGCTTGGAGCAGCCTGGGACAGTGGGAGGTGTCCCTGCCCATGGCAGGGGGGTGGGATTTAGGTCCCTTCCAGCCCAAACCATTCCGGGATTGTGCGATTCCAGACAGCTCTGAGTCCCTCAGCAAACGGAACTCGGGCAGGCCCTGGATCCTCAGCCCTCACTGGGGAACAGAAATCAGGTCAGGCCACAGCAGATGCTGCTCCTGTTGGGCTGAATCCCAGCTCCAGCAGTGCCACCCCCATGGACACCCAGGGGCACCTCAGTGTGGGGAGGGACCCCAGGATTCGCCCCCTGCAACCCCAAAATCTCCGCAGAGCTCCGGGTTCTGCGGGAAATTCAAGGCTCCACATTCCTGACTCCCAGCGAGACAAATCCCTCCTCCCATACAAAATGCAGGAGCCTTCCCCTCCCTGCTCGGATCCGCTGGGCTTGCACGGAGAGAAAAACCGGGAATGAGGGAAACTTCTGTAAGAGCAGCCTGGGAGCGTGGAGAGGGAGATCCTGCAGCTCTGGCTGGCAGGGTCAGAGCGGGGATCCCAGCACAAACAGGGGATCCAAACAAGGATCCAGGCACGAATCAAGGATCCACGCAGGAATCAAGGATTCACACACGAATCAAGGATCCAAACAGGAATCAAGGATCCACACGCGAATCAAGGATCCAAACAGGAATCAAGGATCCAAACAGGAATCAAGGATCCACACGCGAATCAAGGATCCAAACAGGAATCAAGGATCCACACGCGAATCAAGGATCCAAACAGGAATCAAGGATCCACACAGGAATCAAGGATCCACACACGAATCAAGGATCCAAACAGGAATCAAGGATCCACACATGAATCAAGGATCCACGCACGAATCAAGGATCCACGCACGAATCAAGGATCCACACACGAATCAAGGATCCAAACAGGAATCAAGGATCCACACAGGAATCAAGGATCCAAACACGAATCAAGGATCCAAACACGAATCAAGGATCCACGCACGAATCAAGGATCCACACACGAATCAAGCTCCCAGACACACCAGGCAGGGTCCCAGATGTTCCCTCAGCTCCGGTTCATGGATGAAGCTCCTCAGCTTTGAAGCTCTCCTGACCCCCTAGACCCGGTCATTACACAGAAATAACCTCTGTGAGCTGAAAAAAGCACTCAGGACTTGTTTGCTGATGCCTTTACCAGGCTTCTGGGACATCCAGGCCTTCCCAGGGCCTGGGAGTCTTCCCTGTGCTCCCCATCCTCTCTCACATCCGTGCTGGGATTGTCTGCAGTGTTTGGGATGCAAGGAAGGGCAGCTGCCTGGGAGTGTCCAGGCTTGGAATCACAGCAAGAGAATAAAATAGGTAAAAACACAGAGAAAGGGGAAGGAGAGAAGAGAAGAGAAAAGAGAAGAGAAGAGAGAAAAGAAGAGAAGAGAAGAGAAGAGAAGAGAAGAGAAGAGAAGAGAAGAGAAGAGAAGAGAAGAGAAGAGAAGAGAAGAGAAGAGAAGAGAAGAGAAGAGAAGAGAAGAGAAGAGAAGAGAAGAGAAGAGAAGAGAAGAGAAGAGAAGAGAAGAGAAGAGAAGAGAAGAGAAGAGAAGAGAAGAGAAGAGAAGAGAAGAGAAGAGAAGAGAAGAGAAGAGAAGAGAAGAGAAGAGAAGAGAAGAGAAGAGAAGAGAAGAGAAGAGAAGAGAAGAGAAGAGAAGAGAAGAGAAGAGAAGAGAAGAGAAGAGAAGAGAAGAGAAGAGAAGAGAAGAGAAGAGAAGAGAAGAGAAGAGAAGAGAAGAGAAGAGAAGAGAAGAGAAGAGAAGAGAAGAGAAGAGAAGAGAAGAGAAGAGAAGAGAAGAGAAGAGAAGAGAAGAGAAGAGAAGAGAAGAGAAGAGAAGAGAAGAGAAGAGAAGAGAAGAGAAGAGAAGAGAAGAGAAGAGAAGAGAAGAGAAGAGAAGAGAAGAGAAGAGAAGAGAAGAGAAGAGAAGAGAAGAGAAGAGAAGAGAAGAGAAGAGAAGAGAAGAGAAGAGAAGAGAAGAGAAGAGAAGAGAAGAGAAGAGAAGAGAAAAGAGAAGCTTTGAGGAAAACTTGACAGCACCTTCCAGTCCCTAAAGGGGCTCCAAAAGAGCTGGAGAGGCCCAGGACAAGGGAGAATGGATTCACACTGACAAAGAGTGGGTTCAGGTTGGATTTTGGGAAGGAATTCCTCCCTGTGAGGGTGGGGAGGCTCTGGCACAGGGTGCCCCATCCCTGGCAGTGCCCAAGGCCAGCTTGGAGCACCCAGCTCTGTGGAAGGTGCCCCTGCCCAGGGATTTCTCACTGCTGCATCAGCAAAGTCTCTTGGGTTGAAATTCCCTCCGTCTGGCCCTGAGGTTGGAGAGCCCCAGCCAGGAGAAGGAGCAGAGTTGCACCCTGAGGGGGTTTAACATCATCTTTGCTGGGTTTTTATCCCCCCCGGTGGTTTTTTACTGCACACCAGCTGGAGCAACTCCCCCGTAAGGTTTTTCCAGCCAGCCCGCAGCTCTCTGATGTGTCTGTAATGAGCCCCATGGATGTATAATTTAGGATATGTTTAATCTCGCTGCCTCTGGAATAAAAAATTCAACGTTTCAGTTGGTCTGGGCCTTTTTTTTTTAAAAAAAACCATATCCTCAGTTTTGTTGTTTCCCAGGCTGCCCAGGGAATCCCGTGTGGCTGAGTCAGGCTGGGGTGAGGATGAGGAGGAACTGATGGGCTGGGGATGATGACCCTTCTTGGGCTGGGGCTGCGTCTCCCTGAGAGTCATTTTTCCCCTGCTCCAGGCCCTTTCTCCGTGTGGTTTGTTTGCCTCCAGCCTGTGATGGATGGGGCCCAGACTTAATGAGGTCGTGTTTTCCCACCAGTTCCATTTGGAGCCGTTTAATGCTCGGCTCGGAGCAGGAGATTGAGTTAAAGGCTGTTTAAGAGTCCGTGATGCAGACAGGAATTCTGCCCAATTTTCACTCTTTTCCATATTTGTTAATGAGCAGCTCCAGGGGGAAGGTGAAGCCCTGGAGCTCATTTTTTGGGGATGAGGCCGATTTGGTGCCCCTGGATGAGGCTGGGGTGCTGTGACAGCCACACAGAGCAGGAGCTCGTCCTGCACAAGGGGAAAAACCTCACCAGGGCAGGGTTGGTGCTGTGGAATTCCAGCCACCTGGAGCAGGGACACTGTGGAGACACTGAGGATGAGAGGAACAGCTCCATCCTGGGATCTGAGAGGGAAAACCCTCCCTGGGCTCCAGCTGGATGCAGTTCCCAGGCTGGATGAGGATGTCAGGAGCCAGGATGGGCCTGAGCTGGAGATCGCACAGGCAGGGACCCTCCAGCCCTTCAGGACCCAGTCTGGAATTTTCTGCTGTCACCCCAAGGGCTTTTCCATAGCTCCCCTGGGAAAGCTCCAAGGAAAACCATCTCCCTGCAGGTGCAGGGGCACGGCCCCCGGTGCTCCCCTGGATCTCACCGTGCTCCCCCAGGAGCTTCACCTTTGCTGTGGCGACCCCTCCCACTTTGCCAGGCCCAAATCTCTGTTCCTCAGGTCCGTGGGCACATTCCAGCCTCATCCACCAATTCCACGGCACAAACTCAGCTGGACTCAGCAGCTCCTGACCCACCCACCTCGGAGCTGGCAGCAGGCTGGGCTCCACAGTGTCCCCACCCCAGTGGCACAAATACTGGACCCACACACCTTCCCTACCCTCCCCATGGAAAGCTGCAGGAGTTTTTGCCTTTGGAGCAGTTTCCCTGCAGGTCTGGCTGCTCCCGGGTTGCTCGTTTGCTCTGTCAAAACCCCTTTCACTGGCAGTTCCAGCAGGGCTCTTCCCTTGTTAATGTTGCTGATTAAATTTCAGAGTCTCCACCGTAAATACTCTGGGAGACTTTCCTTCTTCCCACCATTTCAACAGCCCAGACTGGGAATTTATGGATGTTTGTGCACAGGGAGGGACTGGACGGGCCAAAGCTGGGGACAGATGTGGCACTGACACATCCCCAGGGCCCCCCAAGAGCCCTGCCTGGCCCATTTGGGGTGTTCTGCCCACTTTGCCACCCCCCAGCTGCCAGAAAAAGTGCAGGAAAATCCTCTGGGATATCCTGGATGAAGCCTGATCCTCCAAAGCTGCGCAGGGACGAAGCAGAGGAGGGAGAAAGTGAGAAAATCTCCTGGAGGTGCTGGATTTGCCCACCAAGAGCCGAGCTCAGGCCTCCCAGCCCGGCTGTGGGGTGGACGAGGGCACCGTGAGCCAGGGCTGGGCACTGCTCCGGCCTCCAGCCCCTCCCTGGCTGGGCCCAGAGCAGGAACAGAGTGGGGACTGGGCTGTGGGGTGTGGGGTGTGGGTGTGGGTGTGGGTGTGGGATGTGGGATGTGGG
>WEKY01038857.1:219387-237877 GCA_013390045.1 Picathartes gymnocephalus
TCCGGGCACCCGAGCAGATGGCAACAGGTTCAGTGGCTGCTCTCACAAGCAGAGGCTCACCCAAGAGGCAGAAGAAAACAGCTCCAAGGCAGGGCTCCAGCAGCAGCAGCGAAAAACTTCTCTCCAGCAGAGCAGCCCTTTCCCGTGTCATCCTCAGAAACCCCAATCCCACTCAGCCTCTGCCCTCGCCTTTTACCAGTCCCCAATTCTCGAGATATTCCTCCACCTCCCTTCGAGAGAAAACTCCCCGACAGAACAGTAAGCAGAGATGGCCCTCTCTTCAGGCTTAGCTATATCCTTTGTTCTTCCTAAGTACCCAGTGATAACGGCCATTTGGCAACTGAATGGAAAAAAATTCTATACTGTTAAAAGGAAACAAAAGGAAGACAACCCAACCCCCAACAAGGGGCCCTTCTCTCGCCTCTCCTCCCGTGGATTTTGCACCACCCTGGGCTCGGGTGGGTGAGGCTCGGCCTCCCCAGGGAGCTGGGGGGCAGCTCCAGCGCCGCTGCCGCCCCGGAGACGTTGCTGGAAGGTGGTGGCACTTCACCATCGCAGCACGGGTGTGGTGCCTGGAGGAGAAGTAGGGAGCGTCACACCCCAGCTCAGCACAGGAGCAGCTGGAGGAGCTTCAGGATTGCTCTGCAGCTGAGAAAGCCCCCCGGCAGCAGGGGCAGCCCCTCACACCCACCCAATCTGTGCCACTCGCGGTGCCCCCCTTCCCAGCCCTGCAACTGGTGCAATGATCCCGGCAAACCCGGGATCTGTGGGAATTCCATGAGCACCACTCATTCCCTGGAGAGGGGTCCTGAGCTGGGGGCTCACCCTGATGTCCCCCAGCCCTGGCTGTTCCCCAGTTCCCTGTTCCAGCCCCTCCTCTGCTCCCACTCCTGATCCTGACGCTCTCCCCATCGCTGCATTCCCATCCCAGCTGTCCCCAAGCACTGGCCTGGCCTGGGGGGGCACTGGCCACACTGGAGGGGTCGGGGCTCAGCAGAGAGGGGTCCCCAGGGGCTCCTCACAGCCCTGCAGGAGCTCCCCACGCCCCCCAGGGCTCCTCCTGTCGCCCCTGAGTCAGGGAATCACTGTGGGAATTACAGGACGGGAATTCAGGAAATCCAGACCTGCCCCCACAGTTTCCACCAAGGCTGAAATTTCCTGGAGCTGCTCCCGAGCGGAGCAAGGAGGGAGAATGATCCCAGCTCGGGAGTTCAGGTGGCTCAGCAGGGACAGACTCTGCCCAGGCCATCATTCCATGGCAGGGAAGGGAGGCTCTGGATGGAGGGGAATTCACAGGGATGTGCAGCGAGGCTGGGCTGGGCCCTCCCAGCCCCACCCTCTCCGAGATCCTGGGATCAGAATCCTGGGATCAGGATCCTGGGATCAGGATCCTGGAACCAGCCTGACAGAGCCCCGCAGGTCACCAAGGGCTCCTGGCTCTCTCGGGAATGGCCAGGAAATGTTCCCAAGGACCACGAGATGTGGGAGCACCGTGAGGCCAAGGATGACTTCCCTGGCTTTGGCAATCCCGCAGCTCTGGCTCTCTGATCCCACCGGTTGTTCCTGCTCTCTCTGATATCCAAGAGAATTCAGCCCCCACGGCCCCTGGGATCTGCTGACTTCCCTGGAATGCCCCTTTCTGCTGGAAGTGCTGCCTCACGAACAGTCCCACAGGAGCAGATCTTGAACTCCCAAGTTCCCCATTTTCATGGAATCCCGTGGCCAGGAGCTCCCCCTGCACTGTGAATCATCCATACCCTTCATTCCTTCCTTCCTTCGGGAGAAATCCCTCCCTGGGAGGGTGGGCAGGCCCTGGCACAGGGTGCCCAGAGGAGCTCTGGCTGCCCCTGGATCCCTGGCAGTGCCCAAGGCCAGGCTGGACACTGGGGCTGGGAGCAGCCTGGGACAGTGGGAGGTGTCCCTGCCCATGGCAGGGGTGGGACTGGATGACCCTTAAGGTCCTTCCAGCCCAAGCCATTCCGGGATTCTACGAGTCCATGATTCATTCCCAAATTGCTCAATTTAATGTTTTTAAGGCACTTCACTTTCCCCTTGGCTCAGGCTCTCACTCTGTGCCTTAACTCCTTCCATGTTCTCCCTGTCCCAGGTCGGTCATTCCGGTTTCCTGGAGTCTCTTCCCAGCCCAGGTTGGTGACTCCCATGGATGTGAAGGCCCTTTACAACGCTCCCATTGCCAGTTCTGCCCCTTCCCTGCCATCCCCACACGCCAGAGCCCTTCTCCCTCCTCCTGGAACCTTTTCAGGCTGCGAGAGGGGCTCATCCATCAGCCGGAGACTTGGCAGCATTCCTGGGACTGTCAGTTCCCGGGAACAAAGAGCTGCGGAGGCACAGTCCTCTTCCCGGAATTGGGGAGGAGCTCTGGTGACCGCAGCCCGCGGCGTGGGGACGGCCGCGGGTCCTGGAGGCCGGGCTGTGTCTGGGATGAGCCACCGGGCTCCCGCAGCAGCTCCATGGAATGTTCCGGGCTGGAGCTGGGAGCGAGCGGGGTCCTGCGCTCCCCGCAAGGACCGTGGGCATTGTCCAGGGACCCGCGGAGCCACGCGCGGGACACGAGCCCGCGGGGCCTCCCCGGCTCCCAGCCCCGCCCCGAGGGTCCCGTGGGGTCCATGGAGCCTCTCCTGTCCCAGGAGCTCACCTGGCACTGCCCCACGCCTGGCACTGCCCCACACCTGGCACTGCCCCACACCTGGCACTGCCCCCACACCTGATATTGTCCCCACACCTGGCACTGCCCCACACCTGGCACTGCCCCCACACCTGGCACTGTCCCCACACCTGGCACTGCCCCACACCTGGCACTGCCCCACGCCTGGCACCAAGCCCTCCCCCTGCCTGTCCGGCTGGGATGTCACTGTGCTGGGCATTCAGTGCATCCCGGGCTGTTCTCCTGCTGGATGCCACCCACTGTCAGCCAGGCCCTGGATCTTCTCCAGCCTCCGGAGCAGCATCCCTGCCCACCCAAAGCTCCTGCTCTTCCCGTTCCCAGCCTGTGCCCGAGGTGGAATCAGGCTGTGCCCCTTCCCCTGATCCTAAATCCTGGAGCTGCTGCTCCCCCCATTCTCCATGTCCAGCACAGGATCCAGCGCTGCCCCTCCTCACACCAATCCCAGCGCCTTCCCAAACCCCAGAGCTCCTGCTGCTCCCCTGGCCCAGCATCCCAAACTGGGGTTTCTCTCCAGATTTCTCCTGGATCAGCCCAATCGGCCATCCAGGGGTTAATATCCCATGGTGTGATTCCAGCTGGAATTATCCAGGATTTGCAGCTGGCCCAAAGCTGGAGCAGCATCTTCAGGGAGGATCCTGGGGCTGCAGCAGCATCGCTCCCATGGAATTTCGGAGAGGGAAGGAGCAGGGGTTTGGTGCTGATCCCAAGGATTTCTGCCCCAGAATGGGAATACAGGAGGAGTGGCAGAGCTCAGGAAAGGCTGAGGAGAGGCGGAACCCTTGCCCTAAATCCAGCAGGGAAGCAAAAGCGTGGAGGGAGAAGCCCTGGTTAATCCAGAGCACAAACTGGCACAGGAATAAATAAATATAAATTTGCCAGGAGCACAGGCTGGAAATTAATAGGATTTTAACCACCAGAGAAGCTGGTTCTGAAAACCCCAGGCCAGGCAAGAAACCCTCTGCATTCCAGGATGGATTTGCACCATTCCTGGTTCATGGGAGGACAAGGACAGGAGTGGACGAGGCTTTAATGACCAGAAATCCGTGTGTACAAACATTAAAAACAGAGCAAACAGGAGGAGCTCGAATTCTTCATACGAAGCAAAATTCTGATTTAATTGGCATAACAGGCTCTTTGGGATAACTTCTGTCTGGAATATTAATATCCGACTGGATATTGAGCGGGAAGGGCAGGCAAGGAGAAAAAGGAGGATCTCCAGAGCAGAGGTGCACACTGAGCAGGGGACTGAGGGGGAGGAGACATTTAATGAGAATTAAAGAGGAAAAAATGGGTGTTGCTACAGCAGAGGCACCATGAGCTGGGCTTGGAAGAGCCATTTGAAGCATTTAATTAAAAAAAACCCAGGATTTGGTGGTAGCAAGGGATTTTATCCCCTCAGAAGGGCTTTGACAGAGATCCTGGAAATCACTGATGGCTTGGCAGGTGTTGGGGCTGCCTGGGCAGGACAGCTCTGATCAAAAGCTAAAACACACAGAAGCCCAAAGGTAAAAATGGACAAAGCCCAAAGACAAAACCCCCAAAGGTAAAACGGACAAAACCCCAAAGGTAAAATGGACAAAACCCCAAAGATAAAACAGACAAAACCCCAAAGGTAAAACAGACAAACCCCCAAAGGTAAAACAGACAAAACCCCAAAGGTAAAATGGGCAAAACCCCAAAGGTAAAACAGACAAAACCCCAAAGGTAAAATGGACAAAACTCCAAAGGTAAAACTGACAAACCCCCAAAGGTAAAATGGACAAAACCCCAAAGGTAAAATGGACAAAACCCCAAAGGTAAAACAGACAAACCCCCAAAGGTAAAACAGACAAAACCCCAAAGGTAAAATGGGCAAAACCCCAAAGGTAAAACAGACAAAACCCCAAAGGTAAAATGGACAAAACTCCAAAGGTAAAACTGACAAAACCCCAAAGGTAAAATGGAGAAACCCCCAAAGGTAAAACAGACAAAACCCCAAAGGTAAAATGGAGAAAACCCCAAAGGTAAAACAGACAAAACCCTAAAGGTAAAACGGACAAAACCCCAAAGGTAAAACAGACAAAACCCCAAAGGTAAAACAGACAAAACCCCAAAGGTAAAACAGACAAAACCCCAAAGGTAAAACAGACAAAACCCCAAAGGTAAAACAGACAAAACCCCAAAGGTAAAACAGACAAAACCCCAAAGGTAAAACAGACAAAACCCCAAAGGTAAAACAGACAAAACCCCAAAGGTAAAACAGACAAAACCCCAAAGGTAAAACAGACAAAACCCCAAAGGTAAAACAGACAAAACCCCAAAGGTAAAACAGACAAAACCCCAAAGGTAAAACAGACAAAACCCCAAAGGTAAAACAGACAAAACCCCAAAGGTAAAACAGACAAAACCCCAAAGGTAAAACAGACAAAACCCCAAAGGTAAAACAGACAAAACCCCAAAGGTAAAACAGACAAAACCCCAAAGGTAAAATGGACAAAATCCCAAAGGTAAAACGGACAAAACCCCAAAGGTAAAAGGGACAAACCCCAAAGGTAAAAGGGACAAAACCCCAAAGGTAAAACAGACAAAACCCCAAAGATAAAACGGACAAAACCTCAAAGGTAAAAGGGACAAACCCCAAAGGTAAAAGGGACAAAACCCCAAAGGTAAAAGGGACAAAACCCCAAAGGTAAAACAGACAAAACCCCAAAGGTAAAACGGACAATCCCCCAAAGGTAAAATGGACAATCCCCCAGAGCTGAATGCCCCGGGTTTGAGAAGGCGGCAGCGCAGGTTCCCGGGGAAGGACGAGCGCGGGGCGTGAGGGATGGCCAGGCACCCCTGAGCACAGCACGGCTGATCTTTACTCAGCCCCGGCCGTGGCCGTTCCCTCCCGAGGGCTCCCCAGGGTCCGCTTTTCCTCAGGGCTGCTCCACCCCGCTGGCTGTGACACTCCTGCGATGGGGTGCACGCAGCCCCAGCCAAGGGAAGCTGCTCTAAAACAAGAGCCAAACCCGTCTGTGCTAAAAAAAAAATCCTCTTGGGAGATGTTTTTAGCTCCAAGTGGGCAAGGAAATCAACGTGGCCGAGGGCAGAGCTCCCTCAGGCCTTAGAGAGGAATTTTTCCTTATTGCAGTCCTCCCCACCCTTCACCCTCACCCCATTTTCCTGGGGATCTCTTCCCATTTTATCCAGGATTAATTTTGCTCAGATGAAGAAAGGATTTTTTTTAAAGTTTCCTTCATTTTTTGGACAAGTCTTTGTGTCCCTTCCTCACTTCTCTGGTCAAGAATATCCGAAGAATATCCAAATTATTAACCCTTTTTCCTCAGCATTAAACCTTCAGTCCAGCTCAAAGAATTCCTTCCAGCATCATTACAAAGAGGAATCCTTCATCTTTAGGATCCCGGGAGTGAATTCCCTAAAAAAAAGAGGGAAAAGGTGCAGGATGGGACCCAAAAACCATCCCTGGTATCCTTGCATCAGGTTTGCTGCAGAGGACACGGTGGGGTGAAGGTGCTGAAGCACCTGTTGGACTTCAGGGTGTGCTAAATACAGAATTAAATAGGAGAAAAGGGATTTTGTGTCCTGGAAAGAGGGAGCTGGGAGCAGTTGTGGTGATGGCAGCAGTGCAGGAGGTTTGTCCAAGACTTCAGGGCCAGCTCTGCTCCCAGCCCAGCAGCCCCAGGTGCTGAATCCTCCCTCAGCACAAATCTAAAGAGATTAATTTTATTTTATTTTTTTTTTTAAATTGATCATCCAGGGCATATCAGCCACTCCAAGCCAGTCCTGAAGTTATTCCTGAGGGTTGGTCCTGGCAAATTCCTGCTCCTGGCAGAGCTCAGTGGTCAGGACTGCGTTTCCCACAGCCCTCACACCTCTCTTTGCAGTGAAGTTTTGCCTGAAATGATGAATTTGGAGCAGTGGGTGCCAAGAAGGACAAACAGCAGGAGCTGTTCCCAAGCTCGGGATGCAGCCTGGGGAGCAGGCACAGGGATGCACGATGCATGGACAGCTTCACCTGGCATTATCCCAAACTACATCCAAAAAAAAAACCCCGAAACTGCTCCGAGGTGGAACACTGACACACACAATTCCCACTCAGAATCCCAAAATGGTTTGGGTTGGAAGGGACTTTAAAACCCAGCCAGTTCCACCCCTTTTCCATGGGCAGGTTCTGCTGTGCCAGGCTGCTCCAGTCCCCGTCCATGCTGGCCTTGGACGCTCCCAGGGATGGGGAATCCATGGAATTACCTGTGCCAGGGCCTCCCCACCCTCACGGGGAAGGGAGGGAACGTGCTGAACACTCCCAGCCCCAGTACAGAGCTCCAGTACGGAGCTGCACATCCCATTCCCTGTGCCCACGAAAGCCAAATTCCTGTTCCAGTCCTGTCCCTGTCCTTTCCCACCCCATCGGTCCCTGCAGGGATCTCGCCCTGATCTGTGACCACGGAATTGCCTTCAGAGCTGCCAGGGAAGGGCTTTTCCCCCATTTTTATAAATCCAAATGTCCACCCTGTCGCAGGCCCTGCTGGGAAGCAGCAGCTGAACCTCCCAGGGCCCCTCAGGTGGAATCTCTCCCCCCACCACTGTCCATGGCCTGGGGCTGGGGCAGTCCTGCTCCCTCTTTGCCTCTTCCATGAGCTCAGGACAGCTGGAATTTCTCTGCTGAGCCTTTCCTCAAATCCATCTGCTCCAGATCTCCTTCCCTTCCCAGCAGAGCCTCCAGAGCTGGCAATGAACACTCATCAGCTTTCCCTGAGTCCATTTTCCCTGTAAATCCACATTTATCCCATTTGCCCAGGCAGGAATTATTTGTGGCTCCTGATTCTCTGGCTCTGCCCGATTCATTCAAACCCTTCAGTTGAGTTTCGGGGGGGGCCTGGGGCCAATTATTTAATTTAAAGTTTGTTAAACCTGGCATTTCCACTGCTCTGATTCCTTGGATTCACATCCAGCCATGGCAGGCACAGAGAGGGGCCAATCCAGGAGGAAATCCCTGCAGAGTTTCCCGGGAAAGGCTGGGAGAGTCCCTCGGGTGATGAGGAAGGTGAGAAGGGACTGCAGCCAAAACCTGGCTGAGGCTGGGCTTGGCTTGACCCTAAGGAACGATTTCCTGAGTGATCCAGGAGAGCCTGAGCCTGCCAGGATCCCCAAATTCCCAATTCCAGGCTCCCCAAGATGGGAAAACCATCGCAGGGGCTGAGCAGAGCCACGAGGGAAACTGAGGCAGCAGGGCCGAGGTGGGAACAAATCCCTGTGGGGAAAAGCCCTCAGCCTGCACAGGATCCGTGCGGGATCCCAGCCCCGCTTCCTCCCCCTCAGGAGCTGCCACGGAATCGCCGCAGGTTCCATCCAGGCTCATCCAGCGACACAGCTTTCCCGGGAATTCCGGGCCTCCGCGAGGGGATCACAGCTGGTGTCACTGGGGAGGAGGAGCAAAGCCAGGGGTGAAAATGGGGCTCCCTGAGAGGAAGAAATCTTGGGGAGAATCCTATCCTGGCCAAAATTCCATGCAGAATTCCTGCTCCAGCTTGGGATGGTGCCAAGGCAGATCCATGTGTGGAAATGAGGGAGTGAGAATGGAGCCAGGAGCTCCAGCAGGCGGGAAAAGAGTTCATTCTGTGCAAGTGTTTGGAAGATTTGGGTGATTCCAGGCCTGTCAAGACAGGGAATAGCTGGGAATTCACAGAAAATTGACTTTTCCAGCCCGTTATCTTGATGGAATGATAAACGTGGGTGACACAGATAAATTGATAATTAAGGGATAATGGAATGTGAGGAGCACTTCACAAGGTCCCACAGGACCATGAGACTGGAGTGGGAAAATCAACATCAATCCCATGGAATGGGCTGGAATTTTCTCAGCTCACAGGTTCTCACCCCGCCCTGAAAATATTTCCAAAAAATCCTGCACCACCCAGGACTGACAGGGATCAGGGGAAACTGGCACAGCCCTAAATCCTAAATCCCATCTACCCATGCAGATCCCCGGTGCCAGCACCCCCATCCCAGATTCCAGGCAGGAACAGAGCCCACCCTGGGACAGGGGATGTCAGCTCAGGGATTCAGCCCCAAATTTGGGCACCTGCGAGGGAACAGGGTGTGAAATTCCCACCCTGGCCTGCAGAACCAGGATGGATCCAGGCAGGTGTGGGACATCCCAGAGATCCACGGAGCCCTGAGGGACCAAAGCAGGGATCTTTGGGAGACTCAGCTGAGGAGCCCATGGTGGGAATTCGAGGTAACCAAGCCCTGGAGCTGCTGCTGGCAAGGCCTGGAGGTTCCTGGGAAACCAAAACCTGCAGGACACGGATTCAGTCCCCCCCACAGCTGGGATGTCCTGCAGCCCCGGGCTTTGCCTCCTCTGCCATTCCAAAGGGACTCCAGTAGGTCCTGGGTCACAACTTCCGTCCCTGGGGTGGCTCCTCCTGAGCTCCAGCACTGCCCACATCCCTGGAAGTGTCTGTGTGGGCGAGGAACCCCCAGCTCCCCCTGCACAGCCATCCCACTGATGCCTTGAATTTTAACTTTTCTATTTCTTAGATCCTGTTGTGCTTAGCGTGTGTAACTCTGGAGTGCTTTGTAACCTGTGAGCTGCTGCTCTCTCGGGCAGTGACAGACACAACAACCCTCTCCAGGCCCTCTCTCCAGGGACACTCGGACGGTCCTGGGCCCAGAAAGTGCAAACCAACTTCTAAAGAAAGGGGGGCAAGCCGGAGAGAATTCCATCAGTAGCTGGAGTTTCAATTGGCGAATTTATACTGATATGCAAATGGACGAAAACCTATAACTGGGGTAAGAACTCGTGACTTGGGGTCCGTCTTGGGGGTCCATCTTAGGGGGCAGTGGCAGCCTGGGGCTCCCCAGGGTGTGCCCTTGAAGGCCTTCAAATAAATACTCTCTTTTATTCCCTTACTGCTGTCTGGGCTCTGTTTCCAGGTAGCCCATTCAGGCATCCCCCCTGAGCTCGGATGAGTCTCCCTGGCTGGTGCCAGCTGCGGGGAGTGCAGGAGGTCCCTCCAGGCTCCAGCCCTTCCTCTCGCCCTTTTTACAGGAAAAGCCAGTCCCAGCATCCCTGGGGTTCCACCCAGGAGAGCCAGATGTGGATTTCTCCAGCTGCAGGCACCAGTTTGTGGAACTGGGATGGGGGAACTGGGAGCACCGGGAGCTTCCCACCGGCCCCGCCCGTGGCTGTGACTCAGCAAGGACAAGGTTCCTGCGGGTTCCTCCACCTGGCAGTGCCCGGGGGATGCTGCCATCCCTGGGAGCTCGGGGACGTGGCACACCGAGATCTTGGCTTCCCAAGGCTGGGGGTTGGCACATTGCTGGGATCCAGCCTGGCAGGGCACAGGGATCCAGCCTGGCTTGCAGGGAGGACGTGCTGGGCTCAGCCACTCCAGGCACCGCTGGGAATTTATCCTTCTGGGAGTCCTTCGGGGCCTTCCTTCCATCCTTCCTCCGTGGGAGCATCCCAGGCCAGGCTGGATGGGGCTTGGAGTGACCTGGGATAGTGGGAGGTGTCCCTTGGGATGGGATGAGATTTAAGGTCCCCACCCAAACTATTGTGTGATTCCAGGAGCTCCTGGTGCCGCCTCCTCGGGAAGGCCAGGAATGCCAAACCCAGAGCGCCGCTGGCAGGGGCAGCTGGCAGGGACCCCAGCAGTCTTGCCCAGGCCCTGCCGAGCTCTCCAAGAGCTGTTGGTTGGTGGCAGGTGAGTGACAAATCCACAAAAATCCAGAATTCCCCCACTGCATCCCCGAGCTGCAGCCGAACCCTCCATGGGTGGTGTCCACGTCCCTCCCGTGGGTCACACCTCATTCCTGCCACAATTCCATGAGAATCCAGCCAGGAGCAGCCCTGGCTGCTGGGTCACACGGCAGGGTCACAGGGTGGGAGTGCTGCCACCCCCAGCTCATCAGCGATGGAACTCTGCTCCCTTCCCATTTTCCCATCTTTTCAGGGATGCCTTTCCTGACCCGCGGCTCCTCCCGCGGCAGGGGCCACGGGGAGCAGGAGATTCCGTGAGGAGGTGGCAGCTTTGGGAGGCGTTGTCCCTGCTGCAGTCTCAGCTCTCCGTGGCCGTGCTCGGGAATTAATTTGGGAGCTGCAGCTCTGTAAATCAGGAGTTCATCCCCAACCCCGGGCACTCACCCAGGGTTATCCAGGTGCCGCTGGATCCGTGACCAGCCTCGGATACGGGGGCTGCTCCTCAGACTGGAGGGAAGGGAGGCATAAAACCCCCAGTTCTCATCGGTCACAGAGAGCGGGTCGGCAGCTCGCTGTTCCTGAGCTGCAAAGTGCCGGGAATGCAGAGGGGCGGGAGGAGGGCACGGCTCGGGGGTGCCCCCCGAGCCCACGGGGCTGCTGTGCGAGAAAAGGAGCAGTTCTGCTGTGAATTCTCCCTTCATCCCATGCCAGAGTAAGATAAAGGTGGGAATCAGAGGTGCTGCTGCAGTGCAGGTGCTAAAGAGCTGCAGGAAGGTGTGAGAGGAGCCTTCCCGAGAGCAAATCCCGCTTTCCAGGGATCCACGGGAGCGGGGGATGCTTTTCCCACCTCCGCACAGAACATTTCACACCCAAGTGAGAGGCAATTTCATCCCCTTCTCCCTTCAGGTGCAGTTTAAAGCTGAGCTCTGCTCACCCCCAGACCTATAAAAGCGGAGAAATTGGAGAACGTTTGTCTCAAGATCCCTTTTTTTTTTTTTTTTGCCTCGTTCCCTGGCAGGGCTGGAGAGGCTCAAAACAGGACTCCTGGAGATGATCCTGGGGGTGCTGGGCAGGTCCCTCCCCCGGTGGCCTGGCAGAGACAGGGCCAGTCTGGGGTCACCACCCAGGAGGTGCCAGCACCCCTGGCAGCGCCCAAACCCGAGCAGGTGGCAGTGCCAGCGATGTCCTCTCAGCTCCAGGGCAAAGCAGGCCGGGAGGAGCCTCCTGGAGGTGCTGCCTTTGACCCCCCCGGATCCCAAATTCTCCTTTCCCCACGTTTTCCTCCTCTCGTCCCAGCTCTGGCTGTGTCCCCGCCTGCCCCGAGGCACAGAAGCCCTCCCTGGTGGGGCCCAGGGAAAGGCTCAGATCCCTCTGCATCCCCACGCTGGGATCATCCCGATCCCTCTCCGTGTTCCCAAATCCAGCTGCAGCCAAAGCACCGCTCCCCAAAACCATTTCTGGCTCAGATTCCCGATGGGAATTGGGGAATTGGACTCCTGTGGTCACTCCTGGTCACTCCACAGCTGCCCCTTCCCACCTCAGCCCGCTCCAAAATGAGTCCAGAAGCCCTGGAATTCCCGGGTTGGTGTTGTCCCACAGCCCCCAGTGCCTGGCACAGCACAGGAATTCTCCAGAGGCTCCCACAGCTCCTGGCTCCTCTGGAACTGCATTTTTTTAAACCTCTAGAACTCCATTTTTTCCACCTAAAACTGCTTTGAAAAAAATCTCTAGAACTGCATTTTTTACCTCTAGCAGAAAGGCGTTTTCTAACCTTTAGCATTGCGTATTTTTAACCTCTAGAACTGAATTTTTGCACTAAGAGCTGCATTTTTTTCTCTAGAACGGCATTTTTGAACCTCAAGAACAGTATTTCGTTACCTCAATAACTGCAGCTTTACCTGTAGATCTTTTTCTTTTTGCACCTAGACTTTCATTTTCCCCCCTAGAACTGCATCTTTTTGCACCTAGAACTGATTTTTTTAACCTCCAGAATGGCTTCCCCCCTCCCTGCTTCCCCATCTAGAAGGGCTGCTTTTTTTTTTTTAAATAAAGAACTGAATTTTTTAACCTTTGTGACTGCATTTTTAACCTCTGGAATGGCACTTTTTACACATAGAACTGCATTTTTAACCTCTTTAACTGCATTTTTTAACCTCTACAATGGCATTTTGCACTTAGAACTGCAAATTTTTTAACCTTTGAGATGGCATTTACCTCTAGAATGGCATTTTTTTCTCTGAACATGAATTTTTTTACCTCTAAAACAGCTTTGTCTTAACCTGTAGAATGGCATATTTTTACCTCTATGCCTTAATTTTTTAAACTTCTAGAACTGCATTTTTTGCATCTAGGACTGATTTTTTTGCATCTAGGACTGATTTTTTTAAAACTCCAGAACTGCATCCTTTTACCTCTAGAATGGTGTTTAAAAACCATTTAGAATGGCCATTGTTCTCACCCAGGACTCTATTTTCTGCACCTGGAACTGCATTTTTAAACTTCTTGAATGGCATATTTTTGCAGGTAAAACTATTTTTTTACCTCTAGCACTTCTTCTTTTTTTACCTCCAGAACAGCATTTTAACCTCTAGCACTGCAATTTTCTGCACCTAGAACTGTGGGTTTTTAATCTCTAGAACGGTGTAATTTTTTTTTTTTTACCTCCAGAACTGCTTTTTTTTTTTCAACCTCTAGAATGGCATTTTACCTCTAGAACTGCATTATTTGCACCTGGAATGGAATTTTTTTTTTTGCACGGGTCCAGAGGAGCCAGCAGGACGATCCAGGGGGATGGAGCAGCTCTGCTGTGAGGGAGGGCTGGGAGAATTGGGAATGTTCAGCCTGCACAAGAGAAGCTTTTGGAGCGACCTAATTTTACTTTTCCAGTTTGAGAAACATGGAGAGAGATGATTTCCCAGGGCCTGGAGTGCCAGGACAGGGGGCATGGCTTTAAGCTGAAGGAGAGGAGATTTAAATTGGATTTTGGGAAGGAATTCCTCCCTGGGAGGGAGGGGAGGCCCTGGCACAGGGTGCCCAGAGAAGCTGTGGCTGCCCCTGGAGCCCTGGCAGTGCCCAAGGCCAGGCTGGGCAGGGCTTGGAGCAGCCTGGGAGGGTGGGAGGGGTCGCTGCCCATGGCAGGGGGTGGCACTGGGTGAGCTTTAAGGTCCCCTCCACCCCAACCCATCCTGGGATTCTGTGGAATGTCGGGAAGGTCACGAACTCCCTGCGTGTGACACGGGACCTTCTTCTCCCTCTCAGCTCCTCCCCTCCAAGGCAGCCCCTGGCCATCCCTCCGGAGGAGCTGCGGCAGCTCCTGCCCTCCCGGCCCCTCCTCCCGCTGCTCCCAACATCCCCGAGCTGTGCAGGGAAATCGGAGCAGCAGTTTGTTGGCCACAGGCAGAGCTGAATTTCCCTCATTTCTGCTGTTCCCCAGCAGCTCAGCTCTTGTCTTACCCCTCTCCGGGTGAGCTCCACATCCATAACCTCGGCTCCCAAAGCCTGCGGGAAGTGTCACATCCTGCTGTCCCCACGCAGCCGCCACGGGAGGCTGGGGAGGGGCACCTTGAGGTGTCTCCTCCGCCCAGTCCTGGCAGAGCAGAGCTGTTACATCCCTCAGGGAATTCCTCTCACCCCTTCTTTGGCCACTGTCCTGCTCTTTAAATGCCCCGAATTGGGAAAACTCTTCCTGTGTCACCCACCAGAGGTTCTGCTCTTCCAAACTGTGACCATTCCCCTGTCGTATTCCAGGAGTTTGGCTTCTTCCCTATGAAAATCCAATTAAACCCCCTTGCCCTTCCCACAGCCTCTTCTCACGTGCTGTTGCAGGACCCCCCCAGCCATCCCTGTGGCCTCATCTGGACTGGTTCCAGTATGTGGATCCCTCTCCTGAACTGGAGAGCCCCAGTGCTGCCTCTGCAGTGCTGAGGATGAGGGACAGGGGGTCCCAAGAGGAAGCTCCTGGAGCTGGCCCTTGTTGGACCCCACACTGGTCACTGCAGCTCCCAGTTTTTCATGGAATCTCCTCTTTTCCATGGAATCTCCTGCATTTGGGGGCTGGGAGACATCACTGAACTCCAGGGCTGTGGCACCCACGGCCCTCAGGCGTCGTCTCCTCACACGAGGAGACCAAACAGGCTCAAGGTGCTGCTGGAAAATCCCCCGTGGAGGAATCTCGGGCTGTCCTGGAGCACAACAGGGACAGGAGGAGCCCCCAGGGCCCCAAAATCACAGCCTGGCAGAGCCTGGCACAGCAGGAATTCCTTCCCGCTCGGTCCTGGATCCATTTCCACAGGTGTTGCTGACACCATTTCTCTCCCAGGTGGGGTTTGGGATTTGCCCAGGAGCCTTCTGACTTCACCCGAGGGGCCACAACCCTGGAGCCAAGCTCAGGGAACAGCTCCTGACCTTGGGGCCACGGCTAAACCCAGCCCAAAATCCACATTGTCCAATCAGTGCAACCCCTGGCCTTTCCCAATAAAAACAGCAGGAATATTATTGGGAAACCAATAAAATCCAGGGCTCCCAGTTAGGTCTGTGCCGCCGCTGCCTGCGGGGCACAGGGACAGCCGTGCTGGGCAGCGTCACAGCTGCTCCAGGGGACAGCCCAGGGACGTGCCCATCGTCCCTCCTCTGTCCATGGGGTCACAGAGCTCAGCAGGGCCGGTTCAGGGTGGATTTCTTTCTCCTGGCAGGTTTTCCCAGCCTGGAAACTGAGCAAGGAATGGTTCCACACCCCAGAACAGCAGCTGGGAAGAGTTAAAGTGTCCCAGGAGGAGCAGCGGCTTTGATTCATTTCTGCACATTAAAAGTTTCTAATTACACTGAGCTTTATCTCGGGGCTGGAGCAGATCCAGGGCTCTGCCTTTGTCCTTGCTGTGCTTCGCAGCTCTGGATTTTGGACAGGGCAAGAGGACACCTGGGGGAACAAAAGCCATTTCCAGGTGGAGGAGGGGCATTCCAGAGCTCAGCTGGACCACCAGGAGCTGCAGGGATGGGTGGGAGTGACAGCACAGCCCCTGAGGGACAGACCTGACACAGCCACAAGCAGGGGAATTCCAGAGGTGACTTCCAGAGAGGACCTCCCGAGGTCCTGCCCACCTGCACCATCCCAGGAACAGCTGGAGTCCGTCCTCAGGAGCTGGGAATTTCCACAGCACGGATTGTGGTGCAGGAGGGGACCCCGAGTGACACCATCACCAGAGCCACCCGCAGCTCCGGGCCAGCGCCGCATCCAGGAGCTGAGCTGAGCTCAGGGAAGGGGAGGATGCTCCAGCACTTCCATGGGGACAAAGCAGCCATCCCAGCACTCCAGCGGCTCTGGGAATGTCCTGATGGAACACCCCAAACAAAGGCTGCCCCTGCAGCATTCCCAGGGCTCCTCCTGCACCCAGGGAGGCTCCGGGGCCGTGCTCCTGCCTGGGCTGGGAAGCGCCGGGGAGCGCTGGGAGCACACCCAGCTCTGCCAAGGCTTTTACACAACCCCTGGCTTGCAGCTCAAAGCGGAGGGGCAGATATGGGAGGCGGTTTAAAAGAAATGTCACACCCGGCTCAGGAAGCACAGCTGGCATCGGAGCTGAGCCAAACTCTGGGATCAGGGCAGGGAGTGAAGGATCCAGCACTCGGGAATGTCCGAGGATGAGCCAACGGAGAGGCCGCTCCTCTCCCACGATCCATCCTGCACCCCTGGAAGGTGATAAGGAGGTGTAATACCTGATTTAAAGAGCAAAATACCAGGAAGAACGCTGCGAGCAACGGCGATCCTGACAAGAGATGGAGAAACGCTGGAGGCTCCGGGGCTGGAGCTGGGATTTATCGCGGGCTGGAAAAGGCCGTGCTGGGAGTGGGAGCTGCTCCTGCCCCGCCCCGGGGACATTTTCCCCCCGGGGAACGGCCACGCATGGAAAACAAGCGGTAAACAGCGGGATTTGCGGCGGGAGGAGTTCGCAGCCCCTGTGCCCTCCCCGAGCCGGGGACAGCGGCTCCGCAGGGCACGAAGGAGCGGCAGCGACTCCGCGTCAAGGAGCAGCAAAATCCACGAGGTGAGCGCTGCTCCCGGCGCGGCTCCTTCTCTCCGCAGCCTCCGCTTCCCTCCAGCCTCTCTCGGCAGCGATTCCCACGGAGGGCCGGGTGATTCCAGACACATCCCGTTCCCCTGGCGCGGGGAAGGAGCATTCCCACCCCGGGAGAGCCGGGAAAGGCTTTTCTTGGCTGGCAGGTGCTGCACGCACGGGGGGAGCCGCAGGTGCCGCTCCGGCAGCCGGGACGGGCTCAGCAAAGGCAGCCAAGGATTAATCCAAGGAAAGGAGCCAAACGTGGGAGTTGGAAAACCTCCCACTCCAACACACACTCCCACATGTTTGCTGCCGACCTGGCTGGGTTCAGCCAGGGACAACATTTCAGGGGAATCTGAAGTGAGTAAATGCTCCCTGCTGAGTGCTGGAGGAGCAGGACGCCGATCCTGCTCGGGGGGAACAGGGAAGGGTTTTGGGCACACAGAGCAGCTCATCTCAAAAAGCAGCACAGAAACGTGCCTGGCTCTCCCAAGGGATTTTATCCTCATAGAATCGTGGAATATCCTGAGCTGGAAGGGACCACAAGTCCAACCCCTGGCGCTGCAGAGCCCCAGAATTCCCACCCTGTGCCTCAGAGGGAGCTCTGGCAGCCTTGGGGCCAGGCCCATTCCCTTGGGAGCCTGGGCAGTGCCCAGCACCCTCTGGGAGAAGAACCTTTCCCTGATATCCAACATAAACCTCCCCTGGCACAGCTCCAGCCACTCCCTGGGCTCCTGTCCCGGTCACACTTTGGAGCTGCCTCTCCTGAAGAAGTTGCAGGTCACTTTCCCAAAGGAGTTTATCACCTAAAAATGCAACTTTAAAATCAACTTTCTCAAAAAGTGAGACTCCAGAGTTTTAACCACTGATAAATATTTTGGTTCCAGCCTTCCAACTGTGTTGCTCCTGCGAGAAAGCAACGTTTGTCCTCAGCTCGGGGTCAGCTCATGGCAAAGCCCAGGATCCCAAACACTCCTGGCTTTGCTCCGAGGCTGCTGAGTGGGCCCAGGACAGGAATATTGGGAGGTTATTGGATATGGGATGTTGGAGATGTCCCTGTGTGCTGCCATCAGCTTCTGCTGAAGGACTTCTACAGTTTTCTGGTGCTTTTTTGACCCTGGATTTCCTCTGCCTCCTCCAGCAGCAAGTTCCCAACTTTCTCTTGGAATCCCAGAATCCTGGAATCCCAGAATGGTTTGGGTTGGAAGGACCTTAAGGATCATCTCATCCCATCCCTGCCATGGGCAGGGACACCTTCCACTGTCCCAGGGTGCTCCAAGCCCCATCCTTGGGCACTTCCAGGGATCCAGGGGCAGCCCCAGCTTCCCTGGGAAATCCATTCCAGCTCCTCACCGCTATCACAGGGGAGGATCCCTTCACAAAATCCCATCGAACCCTCCTCTCACTTCCTGCTGAGGATCACGTCCTTTTGTCATCTTTAAATTTCTCTCCTCCTGACGCTGAGCTCACACTGTTCTGGTCCTGTGGGAAATCTGTGGAATTCTGTGGAATTTTGGGGGAAGGGCAGCTCTGCTTCAGCCCCTCGTGGTGTCAGGAACCTCAGCCACATCCCCCCTGTTCTCACCTTCTCCTCCAGCTGGAATCTGGGGGCTTTTGGCTCCTCAGGCAGCTGCTCCAGCCCCTCGCTGTTGCCGGGAAGAGCCGGGATGGGCACGGGCAGGGGGAATTTTCCATGTGAAGGAGCAGATCCGACACTTTGGGGGAGACACAGGAGTCATTAATTACAGGAGAGGCAAATTATTTCCGGGCCGGCAGCCTTGGCAGCACAAAGGCAGCTGGGATGGGACCAGTCCGAGCCTCCCCGGCCATTCCCCTCCCGCCCGCGGCAGATGGGGATTTGCAGCCTCCTAAGCCCGGCTCAGGACTCCACACTTAAGGGGGTCGTTTTTGCTCATTTTTAAGCCCGATTTCACAGCCCAAATTCCTCCCCAAAAAACGCTTTGCGTTGGGATTTCACAGGAGTTATCCGTGGCCAGAGCTGAGTCCTGGGAAAATGGGAGTGGAGACGAGGAGAGAGGAGAGAGGAGAGAGGAGAGAGGAGAG
>WEKY01038857.1:238203-251088 GCA_013390045.1 Picathartes gymnocephalus
AGAGGAGAGGAGAGGAGTGGAGAGGAGAGGAGAGGAGAGGGTTTCTCTTCTCATTCCAAGAAATGCCTTCTCTGCCAACAGCCTGGCATTTATCACCCATGGGAGAGCGGTTCCTGATGGCCAGGGATGAGCTCAACCCAAGGGGAGAGAACCACCAATTTTGGGACAGCTGAGTGTCTGCTGGCCCTGCACTGCTGGCAGGGGAGGAAATCTGGGAGCTCAGCAAGAGCTCCTGGTGCATTCCTGGATCCTGGAGCTCTAAAGGATCCAGCTCATCCCTGAGCTCCCCCAGCACAGCCCTCACCCCCAGCTTCATTCCCATCTTTTAGGAATGAAGGTCTCAGAGGGCAGAGGAGCCTCCACAGCAGCCCAAAGGTTTCTCTGCACCGATGGGTTGGAGCCTCTCCCTTGCCTGACTCTGCTTCCCTCGGTGCCCAGCTGGGATTGCTCCATGTTCCACCCTGGCACTGAACTCTGGGTGAAAATCTGATCACTTGGGGGCCTTTTGGGACCTCCTCTCCAGAGGAGATTTTTCAGCCTCTAAACCCCATCCCTGAAAGTGCCCAAGGCCAGGCTGGATGGGGCTTGGAGCACCCTGGGATAGTGGAAGGTGTCCTTGCCCATGGGGATGAGCTTTGAGGTCCCTCCAACCCCAACCATACCACGATTCCATGATTCTAAATTGCACTCGTGGCCATTTCCTCTGACATTCCCAAAGGGACTTTTAGGAGTGAAAGAGAGACAATTCCTCTCCCCGCTCTCATCCCAGATTTCCTTGCAGAAACTCCTCTGTCCTCAGCCACCAGCACAGACCTGCTCTTTGCACTTCAGCATCCTGAACTTTCTTCTTTCAAACAATAATTCCCCACCTTGGAATGAGGAGTGCAGTTTTCCTGACGGGAATGTTGCCTTTTCCCAGAGTGGAAGGAACACCCAGCCCAGCCCCGGTGACCCCACAGAGCTCAGTGGTCGCCGCCACCTCTTTTTTTTCCTGATTTGCTCTTTTTTCTCTATCAGATGCACAACTGCCTCCAGCCCAACAGTGACCGTTGCTAATTAGAGTCTCAGTGAGAGGCCACTGATAATTAGAGTCTCAGAATGAGGTGGGAGCTGCTGTGCTGGGGCAGACCAGGAGTCTCCCTGACTCACCCATCCTGCTGTGATGACAGGGAAAGAAACACCCAGGAATGCTGGGAAGGAGGGAGAAATGTGGGACACCTGCCCCAGCACCTTCCCAGTGCCTCCAGCCAGGACTTTTCCATGTCCTTGCACCCCCAGCTCATTTTTCCAGCCTCTCCCAGTGCCTTCAGCTCTCCCCACTCAGGGCTGGCTGTTCACTCCCACCTCATTCCTGACCTCCCCACCAATCCCTCCCCACTTCCCAGCACTTCCTATCCTGGTGCTGCTCCTTTCCCCGGCAGCCTTTGGAGCAGGACACTGCTGGAAGCATTTTGGGACTCCCAGCACAGCCTTTTCCAGGAATTTCTCCTCTCTGCCACATCCGAAAACTTGGCTGCCTCTTCCTCTGGGAATCCTGGGCAGCCTTTTGCCTTTCCCCACCTTTCTGGGGAATTAGGGAGCACACAAAACCCTCCCAGATCCTTTCTGGTGGATAATTTCATAGTTTTCCACCCTCCAGCACCATTTCTAACTCAGCAGCCTCGTTCCTGCCTTTTCTAAGTAGTCTGGAGCACAAAACCAGCCCCGAGGATTTAGCACCGCCCATTCCATCCCCCGGATCCACAATTTTTGCTCCAGGCTCCTCAGATTTGAGCATCTCCTCGGATGAAGCTTAATTCCAGGCTGGGAAAACTCCGTGTTTGCTTCCACAACCAACAGCAGTGCAAAGAATCCCCTCCCTGGGCTTCCCTTCCCTCATTGGCCCGTGGATATTCCCAGCACTGGCTCCGGTGCTCTTTGGCTGCTTTTTTTTCCTGGTGTATTCCAGGAAAATCTGCTCTCTCCCTCAGCTCTTCCTCTGGTTCCTTCCGTGGTGGCACTTGCCAGGAGCTCGGGGACACATTCCTGGTACAGGGACACAGCTCCACCTTTGTCCTCTTCTGGTCCGACCCCTCTTTCCATGGAATTTCACTGGTTTGTTCTGGGATGTTTCATCCAATCTCTGCCAAACCTCCCCCAGCTCAGGCCGCCCCAGTTCCCGAAATTCCTGAATTCATTTAGAACCTGCCAATCCTCCTCCTCCATTTCCAAGGGTTCTTTCTTGGAGATCTGGAGTATATCTGGATTTTAATCCATAATGTTCCTTTGTAGGCTGAGTTTAAACCCAACTGTGCAGCTCCAGTGCCCTGCAGAGCTGTGACACAGGGGACTCAGATTTATATTTATCTATTTATATTTATATTTTATTTTAATATTTTTATATTTTACATACTTTAAAAATATTTTCATATATTTAAAAAATGTTTTTATATTTTATTTTTTATATTTTTAAATTATATATTTATCACTTTTCTACAGTCAACTTTGTCACCTGGCCATGAGACCCCTCCCAGCTTTGCAGGGCTGAACTTATTTTCCTGGAGCAGAAGGGGCAGGAATCACACCAGGAATTCGTGACCTGCCACGATCTCCTGGCTCCAGGGGGATGTTCCAGAGATTCCCCAGGGATGGGGCAGGGCCAGGAGACAACTTGGGCTCACCAGCTCAGCCCCTCCAGCACTGGCCTGTGGTATTTGTCACCCTGGCCCCCAGCACCAGCCTGGCTGGGGCAGCTGGACATGCAGGGAATCAGGGAATTGCTGGGGCTGGAAAAACCCCCTGAGACTGAGTCCAACCTTTCCCTCAGCACTGCCATATTCACCTGTCCCCAGGGACCACATTCCCACAGTTTTTGGGCACTTCCAGGGATGCTGACTCCAGCTGGATGGTGACTCCAGCCTGTCCCTGCCTCTCCCAAGCCACCAGTGAGGGACCTCCCCAGCACCCCCAGGACCATCTCCAGGAGTCCTGATTTGATCCCTTCTCCCTTTAGGCCCAGTTTCAGGCTGAGCTCTGCCCACCCCCGGATCCATGAAAGGAGAAATCAGGGATCGTTCATCCCAGATCCCTTTCCTGCCTCTCTCCCTGGCAGGGCTGCAGAGGTGCCAGAGCTGCTCCAACCAAGCAGAAGATGTTCCAACAAGAAGAGCCTGGGGAAAAATCACCTTCTCATTTCCCTGGAAAGCAGATCCCGGAGCTGGATTTCCTGCTCAGTGGTTTGATGTTTGCCTTGTGTCATGGACTCAGTCTCTCAGGGAGAGCTGTCACCTCCCTGCCACCTGCCCCTCTGTCACTGCTCGCAGGCACGAGCGAGCACTGTGGGGAGGGATGCTCATCTCAGGCTCCAGGAGGGAATTCCTGCTCGGGAAATGCCACCATTCCTTCCAGGGACAGAGCCCAGAGAAGCTGAGAAATGTGGGAAACCAAGGAAAGCGAGCAGCGGCACAGAATCATGGAGTGATGAAATGGTTTGGGTTTGAGGGACTTTAAAAATCATCTCATCCCATCCCCTGCCATGGGCAGGGACACCTCCCACGGTCCCAGGGTGCTCCAAGCCCAACCTGGCCTTGGGCACTTCCATGGGGCAGCCACAGCTGCTCTGGGCAAATCAGAAATGCCAAGGGATGCCTGTGCAGTGGCAGGAACACCTTGGATGTACCAAGGAATATTTCTGGTCCCACCAGGTCACAGCAGCAACTGTGCCCCACTTGAGTTCATGGCACAGGGTCAAAAAGTGGGAGTTGGAACTGGCTGGGCTTTGAGGTCCCTTCCAACCCGAACCATTCCGTGATTCTAAACTCTAAATTCTAAAAGAGAATTCTAAATCATTGTGACATCACAGAATCCATCCCATCCCACCTCCTGCCATGGGCAGGGACAATGTCCAGGGTTTTGTGTGACTGAACCTGTGCTGGCATTTCATCCAGGGACACAGCCCAGGCTGCTCTCAGGGGAGATTTAGAAGTCTCTGGAAAGTTTGAAGTGTCTGAGGGAGCTGGGAAGGGGCTCAGGCTGGAGCCAAGGAGGCTCAGGGGGGACCTGGTGGCTCTGCACAACTCCCTGCCAGGAGGGGCACTGAGGGGGGATCGGGCTCTGCTCCCAGGGAACAGGGACAGGAGGAGAGGGAACGGCCTCAGGCTGGGCCAGGGGAGGCTCAGCTTGGACATCAGCAGGAATTTCCTCATGGAAAGGGTGCTCAGGCCTTGGAACTGCCCAGGGAGGTTTGGAGTGCCCATCCCTGGGGGAGTCCAGGGAAGGGCTGGAGGTGGCACTCAGTGACGAGGGCTGGGGATGAGGTGGGGGTTGGGCACAGGGTGGACTCAGTGATCCTGGAGGGCTTTTCCAACCTCAGTCATTCCATGATTCCATCCTGAACTTTCTGGGCCATGATTTCAGCTGTGAGCTCATTTTGAACAGGCTCTGCTTCCAGCCCTCAGGCTCATGGGAAGGTGGATCCACGAAGAGATGGCAAGGGATTGGATCCATAAAGAGATGGGTTCGGATCCATCTCCTCTCCCACTTCTCACCCGGTGGGAAATGCCAACGTGTCACCTCTCCTGAGATATTTGCTCCACTCCCTTCCCTTCCCCCCAGGCTGGGCACTGCCCCATCCTTTCCAGAGCAGCCAGTCCTGCCCTCCTTGCCACAATTCCATTCCTGCTCCAGCCGTTCCCCTGCCAGCTGCAGCAGACACCATCCCCTCCCTGTGCTTCCTTTGGATCCGGCTTCCCATGGATTTGAATTGGATGCAATCTGCCATTCTATGCATGAGCATCATGGGACCCTCTTCAGCTCCTCGCATTCAGCCCCTGATTTGGCTCTCCTGAATCATTTTTATCCCTACAAATATTCCAGCTCGCTATTCACAGCCTTCCCGGATGCTCTGAGCAGCCTGAATGCCATCAGAGCCCCCTGAATGCAGCCAGGGCCTCCAGACTCCTGCAAACAGACATCAATCCACGGGCCTGCCCCTTCATCCCTTAAAAATCACCTTTCTGTAGGTCATGGATGGGGGAATTCTCTCAGAATGTGCCAATCCTCAAGTAAAATGTGGCTGCTCCATCCCTGGAAGTGCCCAAAGCCAGGCTGGATGGGGCTTGGAGAAACCTGGGCTAGTGGGAGGTGTCCCTGCCCAGGGGGTGGGATGGGATGAGCTTTAAGGTCCTTTCCCACCCAGACCAGTCTGGGATTCCGTGAGATCCAGGTGTAGTGACTGCACATTGCCCGGAGCCGCCCCTGCTCTGCCAATTAACGGGGGCAATTTAACGAACCCAGGCACTGATGGAGAGAATGGTTTTATTTTACTGTGAATATAAAGGCAACCCAAAAGGAAAATGATACATCCAATAAAATTACACGCCTGGAATTAGCAACAAGCAAAAATAAACAAGGTAATGCACCTGATCATTACTACACAAGAGAGAGGATAGGGATTGAGAAAGATACTGATCCCTTTTTGGGCTACTTAAAAACAGAGGCCAGACAAATTTAAGAGAATAAAAAGCAATTATATTTATTGAAGGGCCTTCAGGTGCATTTCAGGCAGACAAGGCCCCCCAGGGGCTACACCCAAAATGGACAATGGGTCACAGGTTTTTACACTTTTATAAGTTTGGTCCATTTGCATATTGGGGTTTAATCTTCCAATTACAGCTTCAGGTAATGAAGTCATTTACCCCAGGTTTGTTCCTCCCAACTCACTTTCTTTACATTTCTTGGGGCCTGAGCCAGTGAGGTGTCCTTGATTCCCAGGCCTAGAGAGGAATTGTTTTGTCTGACCAAAATGGGAAAGCCGTAGCTAACACTGTATATGGAGTTTAGAGCTACACACTAAAGAACTACAGGATTACAAATATATGAAAAATACAAAGCTCAAATCCTAAGGCATCATTCCATCACTAATTGCCTAAATACTCCACATCCTCCAGAGCCTGCAGTCGCTGGGGAGCCCCGTTTGGCAGAGGACCTGGAGAGCCCTTCCCAACAACTGGGAAAATCCCACGTGGTGCCTCCACCTGTAGGTGAAGTCTCCAAATTCGCCCCGAATTTTTATAGGCCCAAATCAGCAAGTCGAAGTGACTTGATGATATTTTTAGCACAGAAACTCCTGGATCGGGTGGCACACGGCCCGACCAGCAGGGCCAGGGCTTGGCCAGAGCCCAGGCCTCGGCTGGGAGGGTTTTCCCCTAAAACACCCCACAAACAAACCTCTGTTCGTGGCAGCTGGGAAAGTTCCTGAAAACGATACATTTCTTGCAGACACGAGGTTATACAGAGCTGGCATGAGCGTCTTTATCCTCTATTTTTAGCTAAATAACGCTGATGGCGTTAATCGCACAGCGCCCAGGATTGGTCGTGTCCGTCAGCTCTGGCCTCAGCACATCCAACCCCACTTGGATCCACCTCCTCCACATTTTGCGCTAGGAACGACCAATAAAACCCCAAATAAATCTCTTCCCCTCCAGCTCTTCATCCCAGCAGCCACTGAAGGTCTCCCACACAGCTGTTTCCAACAGTTTGAACACCGGCTCTGCTTCCTAAACCAGCGCCGAGGTCCCATCCCTGCATCCCACAAGGGTTGCTTTGGGCAGGAAAGCACAAATCTGTTGGTGGATAAAGAGCTTCACCCTGGGGTGCCTCACCCTGGCCTTGGGGTGATTGTCCAGCCCTGGAGGAATCCCCAGCCCTGGGAGGTTTAAAAGCCACCTAAATGTGGCACCTGGGGACACGGGCCGGTGGTGGCCTTGGCAGCACTGGCGTAGACTCCATGACCTTAGAGGGCTTTTCCAACCTCGGCGATTCCAGGATTGCTCCCAAAGCTCCCCAGCACTTGGGTTGGAGGGTCCCCCAGTCCGTGTCTCCCTGCTCAGGGACACAGGGATGGCCCTGGGAGCAGCAGCTGCTTCAGGAACCCGGAGGGCTCTGTTCTCTCTGTGCCCCTGATTCTCACACCTCGGGATGGAGCTGCCTGGATATGCCTCTAAAAATTGTCCTCATCAAAGGATTTTTAACCTCTAAATGCAGCAACAGGAAGGGAATGAGAACAAAACCTCTCTGGGAGCAGGGGATGCCCAGCCCGGCGTCCCTGCGGGCTCACTCTGTCCTTCAGTCTCCATCCAGCAGCAATTCCTGCTCCCAGAGCCCCTCCTGCAGCTCCGGCTGGGCTCTGCCCCGGTTCCAGCCCCTCCATCCCCCGCCATCTCCGGCTCCATCCCCAGCCCTGCCCGCCCTGCTCATCCCGCAGCCCCACCAGCTGCTCCAGATGTTCCTCCCGGGCCCCTGCAGCACACCTGTGACAGCAGAGGACATGGAATCCTGGCTCCAGACCTTCCCCGGGTGCCTTTAAATGGCAGAGCAGAGGATTTCATTCATTTAGCTGCTCCCTTTAATTTCCTTTTAACCAGCTTCCTCTTTTTATGTCATTTCAAGACATTTGCAAATTCCTGCTGCTGCTGCTGCAGTCAACTTTTCTCGGCTCCTTCCCCTCCCAAAGATGTTGGATTTGAGTACATTAGACTCAATGTATAAATATAAAAAAAAAAAAAAAAGGCAATGCTTTGATAGTGAACTATTGATCCAGGCCCTGTTTATTACCTGGAATAAATCAAAAGTTACTTCTCCCTGTAAGGACTTTCCTTGGCTGCCTCACCAGTTGTCATTTACAGTGTTTAAAACCCATTTTCTGCCCCACAGAAGCTACTCCAGCCTCAAATTTCGCCCAGTTGTTCAAGGCATTTTTCCCAGAATAACAAAAATCTCATTTTCAGAGCTGAGAACAGCAAACCCGGATCTATAAAACATCAATGTTTCATGGATTAAACCAGTTTAACCAAGAATTTCACTTAGGACACACTCAGGGAATAACCAGGAGTTCCTGGGGCTGGAGTTACCTCTAAACAAGGTTCTGAATCGTGCTCTGAAGTGTGAGAGTTACCAAGGAGAAAGTTCTGCTGCATTTATCTTTTTTTCTGTTAATTTTCCTGCCAGCTTTTCAAAGCCCATTTTCTTTTGGCCCGGGTTTTTTTTCTCAGTTTGTTTGTAGCTATTTCCATGCTCTGTTTTGACATCACATGTGCTCATATCAAATACACCATTAATTGGGATGGATTTCACTCGTTTGCAAAAATGAGACCCTCCAGGATCAATTTCTGCATTATTTGCAATGTTTTCACACCAAATCTCTGCAAACCCAGTGCTCACATCGGGGTGGGACCACAGGGGGGTCTTAGAGCCATCAAAGCTCTGTGATTTTTGTCCCACCGGGGAAAAATATGCCCGACCCTCATGGAGCACATTTCCAGCCAGGATTTGGAGTCAGCTCCGAGCTGTGAGCCAGGAGCTGACAAATGTCACCGAGCCCGCCCAGAGTGGATTAGAAAAGTCCATTTGGATCTTGGCCGTCAGCCCCGCTCGCAGCTCCTGCTGAGCGTGGATGGACCCTGGAAGAAGTTCCTTTGGGAATTTAAAACTTACCTGAGTGGGTTCAGCTGCCCGAGGGAGTCACTCCAATGGTCAGGGCTTCCTTCCGAGCCCCAGGGGTTCTCTGCCACTGGATTCTGCTCCTCCAGACTCCGGAGCTGTTCATGGACGGGATTTTTTTGCCAAGGCACTTGGGTGCCATGGCTGAGTAAGCCCTTAATGCTCTTAGAAATTCAGCAGTCAAAGGAGATAAAGGTTATCTGATACTCCAGTGACCTCCAAGCTCTCTCTGGTCACTGTGTCTGGCAGCAGCACCATTCATCACTTGTTCCTCAGTGCCACGTTCAGCCTCCTTAAAGCATCACCTGAGCTCCATGTCACAGCATCAGCACCACCCTCCCACCACGCTGTCCCCAGCCCCAGGGACAGCTGTTCTGGGGACCAACCTTGGCTGTGGCCAGGCAGGTTATTCCTGTACCCACACAGGACAGTGCAGTGCCAAGTGTGAGGCCTGGGAGCCACCGAAATGAACGTGCTGGGAGGCTGAGTGGGAGGTGAGGGAGGGAGGGAGGGAGGGAGGGAGGTGTAGAGGGTTTGTTGTCACTGCAGGGGCAGGTGGGAGTCAGGCTGGACCCACCACGCAGCCCTGCTTAATTTGGGGCTCTGCACCCGCCCTGCTCCTGCTGGCTCTGCTGCTGTCAGCCAGGAGTAAGGCCTGCAGGATGGAAATGGGTTCTAGGGAGATGAGAGACCCTCAATGAGAACCCAGCTTGGGGAGGAATCCCCAAGCACAAGCATCAGGTTCTGGCTCCTGACTCACAGCAACGTGACTCAGGAGGAGCTACCAAACCTCAACAGAAGCAAATCAAGGACAAGATATTTCTGTTCTGAATAATTCTGTAAAATCAGCTCGACTGCAAGTTCAGGAGTTCGATAAGAGCCTGCACTGGTCTGGAAACCGCACCACAAACAGCCAGGCACGGTGCAAAGTGGACTTGATAGCAGAGGAGGTACGAGAGTGGAAAAAACACCAAAACATCTGGCTGGCGGCTCCAGTGAGCTGCGAAGAGCAGCCAAAAGCCCCGATGGAATCACACTCCCTGCCCCCCAGGGCTGCCGGGAAGGCCGGGCTCCCTGCTCGGACGAGAGGGATCAGAACACCACGAGGCTCCAGCAATGAGGTGACAACAACGCTGGGAATTAGGGACAGGAACCGCCCCCACGCCAACACGGTGGGACACAGCTCGGAGCAGCTCCACGTCCCACACACTCCTCGGAGCAAGGAGAGGAGCAGGGAGGAGCGGGGAGGCCTCTCTTGGCTCGGTTTTAAGTGGAATCTGGGAATTCAAGTCGCAGGATGCTGCCGAAGAGCAGCCCCTGCTCAGCTCAGTGCAGAACAGGGAATCCGGGCCCGAGCGGTGACACCAGACAGGAGCAAACACTCAAACCCAGCATGGGGCTAATGAAGGGCTTTTTGAAGAGCAAAATCAGCCAAGGTATAAAAACAAACAGGGCTGAGCATGTCAGAGAGGCAGCAGGAACACACGAGGCCCTCGGAGCGGCAGAGGTTAAAGGAAGCGGTTCTGGGCACTGAGGATCTCACAGGGTTGCTGGAAGCCTCTGTTCCTTCTGGCTCCCACAGCTTCCCTGGAGATTTCTGTGCCTTTGCAGAGCCTCCGGGGAGATGCCATCCATGCCTGGGGTGGCAGCAAACGTGGTTGTTTAAAGGGAAATATGTTATGGAGCCTGTTTGATGACTTGGAAGAATTTGTTCCATCTTTCAACCACAATCCCAGAGACAGCAGCCACTGACGGGACTGCAAAGGGAAGGCAGGAGCTTCTGGCCTGATCCTAAAAGTCAGGAGATGGGTAGCAAGACAACAGATAATTAAATTCAGATAATCAGAGAGGAAATTCTCCGGAGCTGTGACGAAAGAACAGGCAAAAGGACATGATTTTTGAGATCCGGGGGAGTGGAAGGGGAAGATCACACCTGGCATTGCCCAGGGATCTTGGGAAGTGTTTTGGCTCCACATTCCAGCCGGAACGTGGAGCTAAAATGGACCCCAGGGTGGAAAACTAACGCCAGGGTGGAAAACTAACGCCAGGGTGGTTAATCGTTCTCCTGTGGCATTAATGTCAGCTGCAGCCAGGACAGCGGGCTGGGATGGTGTCCCAGGTGCCTGGGATGGCAGCTCTCACACCGATGGCAGCAGAGAACATTGAGACCCGGTGGCTCCTGCCCAGGGGCGCTGTCCTTCCATGAAAACAAACGCAGATGTATCCCCACATCCGGCACAGCCCTTCCCACCTGGCTGCGGGATGCTCCAGGGCCGAGGGAGGATCTGGAAGGCTGGGACAGTGCAGTTGCAGGAGCTCCCAGAGAGCAAGGAGGTGACACGGCTTTGGCTTCCGCAGCCACCTGGGCTGTCACACGGAGAGAGAACCAAAGACACCGAGGCCAGCGGGGGCTCGAGAAATGGGAGCTGGGGAGCTCCATCCTCGCCGGGCACGGCAGAGCGGATCCGTGCAGGGCAGCTCCCGTTCCCGGGGGCTCCGGGACGCCTCGGCAGAGCGGCTGCGTGACACCGGCTCCCCCGGCTCGTTACAGCTCGCTGCCAGATGCTCCGGGTCTGAATCACAGCGATTTGTTGTGGCGAGCGTCGCCTCGGCACCTGCTGCACGCTGAACACCTCCTCTCCCTCCTCTTCCTCCTCTTCCTCTGCCACCCCAGCCCTGCCCGAGTGATGGGGAGTGGGTGCTGCACCCACGGGGGTCGGGGACAGCCGCCCGCGGGCTCCTGCAGGAGACAGGGAAAGGGTTAAAAGCCGAGCCTGGAGCCCCCGGGGTGTGGCAGCGAGCGGGGACAGGCTGGGGGGGGCTCCGGGAGGGGCTCCGAGCTCGGGCACAGCCCGAAGGGACGCTTCTCCCCCTTCTCACCCTTCTCGAGCAAGGACATCCCAGTGAGGCTGCGGGACCACAGAAAGCCCCAGGACAGCCAGTGCCACCCGGGACCCTCCGTTTTCCAGAGCAAACGCCCCCGCCCCAGTGCTGCGTGCGGTGCCAGGAGCCACCCACAGCCCCCAGGGCTGACCCAGCCCGGCCCCCATCGCACGGGAGCCTCTCCAGCTTCCCTGCCCTGCTCGTGCTACCAGGAGCCGAGCTGGAATTCCCTCTGCTGCTCTCACATCCCGGGGCTTCCAGAGACCTTCTCCAACGGGACAAGGAGCGAAAACCTGGGAAGAGCCTCCCGTGGCCTCACCTGGCCCGTCCTGCCCCCAAATTTGCCCCACGGCGCCGTGGCAGCGGCATTGTCACCTCCAGGGCCACGTCCAGACCCACGGGATGGAGCTGGAGGCAGCGCAGGGATCGGCTGTGACCGGCATCAAGCTGTTCCTCCCACGGGCGCTTCCCACGGGAATTGTGACTAAGGGAGCCGTCCCTGGCGCACAGCTTTGGTGCAGGAGCCGCGGAGCGGCTCCTCAGAACCGCACGTGAGGGGTCGGTGCCGACCTGGGGAAGGGCTGCACACGAACGCTCCGGCAAAAGGGGCTAATTCTCCCCTGGAAACGAGCTGGGAATGTTTGCCCAGAGCCCTGAAATCCTTCAGAGATGGAAATGCCTGGGGCTGGCATGAGCCAGAGCTCGGGGGGATCATCTGATGGATGAGAGCATGGATGGGTGAGGGTGGATAAAGGAGTTGCCTGGGAGATGCCAGGGGACAGCCAGGACTGGACTTTGACTTTTAGGGACTGGAACAGAACAGGCTCCAGCCCAAATATGGTCCAGCTGCAAGGACCAGTCTGGGACTGGGTGCTACAAGCTGCAGACACTGGGATGGGCTGGGCCACCCTGGTGAGCACAAGTGACAGCCCAGCACAGGTGACATCTGAGCACGGGTGACATCCCAACACGGGGAACACCCCAGCACAGGTGACACCCCAGCACGGGTGACATCCCAGCACAGGTGACATCCCAGTGAGACTGACATCCCAGTGAGACTGACACCCCAGCACAGGTGACACCCCAGCACAGGTGACACCCCAGCACAGGTGACACCCGAGCATCTCTGCCCCGGCCCCTCGTACCCTGCCGAGGGGACCGTGCTTCATCCTGGGGCCCCACGGAGTGACCCGGCCCGTCCCGTCTTGAGGACACCGCGACCCGAGAGGGGACCTGACGTGGCGGAGCCCTGCGAGGCCGGACGGTGCCTCGCGGTGGGACCGGTCCCGCTCCCGGCCCTAGACCGGCGAGACCCCTTTGCACGGCGGGACCGCCCAGCCAGGGATCCGGTCTGGGGACGACACCCTGAGGCATCACCGCTCCGCTCGGACCGGACTCGCTCAGCGCGGGGGAGGGATGGGGATCACGGGGACCGAGGGGACCCCCGGGACCCCGGCCCCCCCCCGGCGCCGCCGCCGCCGCCCCGCGCGCACCTGCCTCCCGCGGGGAGCCGCGCATGCGGCG
>WEKY01038857.1:260604-274661 GCA_013390045.1 Picathartes gymnocephalus
GGGAATGGCCCCTCCGGGGTGTCCCCATGGTG
Organism: Picathartes gymnocephalus; assembly: GCA_013390045.1. Taxonomy (NCBI): domain Eukaryota; kingdom Metazoa; phylum Chordata; class Aves; order Passeriformes; family Picathartidae; genus Picathartes; species Picathartes gymnocephalus. The sequence goes on from WEKY01038857.1 coordinate 260,637, forward strand.
TCCCCCGGGGCAGGGGTGGCACCCTCGATGTGTTTAACCTCTCCCCACACGAATTCCTTAATGAGGCCGTGCCCGGGGCAGGGTGTGAATTGCGGGGGTGTTGGACCCTTGTCCTCAGATGGGTCCGAGCTGGAGTTTGGACAGCAGCGGCTTGGAGCAGCCTGATCCCCGAACTACGGTGTGGCAGGACAAAGGCTCGTTAGGCAAATTAAAACAAGCCGAGGGATGGATTGCCAGGGCGGATTGCCAGGGTGGATGTGACAGGGATGTGTCTCCTGGCACCGGTGGGGTCCTGCTCATCCTGTGCTATCCCCAGCCTGGGGGTCCCTGCTCAGCTCCAGGGCCTGGAGAGAGCAGGGGAGGAGTCAGGGAAGAGCAAAGAGCAGGAAAAACTTGGATAGTGAGGATGAAACTGAGCGCTGCTGATGGGGAGGTTCCTGGGGGATGAAAGGTCTTTACACTTGGAACGTTTTTAATCCCACTTTGATGTTTCTCTGGAAATCCTGGGAGGGACTCATGGAATCCCAGAATGGTTTGGGTTGGAAGGGACCTTAAAGCCCATCCAGTGCCACCCCTGCCATGGGCAGGGACCCCTCCCATTATCCCAAGGTGCTCCAAGCCCTCCCCAGCCTGGCCTTGGGCACTGCCAGGGCTCCAGGGGCAGCCACAGCTTCTCTGGGCACCCTGTGCCAGGGCCTGCCTACCCTCACAGGAGGAATTCCTTCCTAAAAATTCCTTCCTCGGGCACTTCCAGCCCAGCCTTTCCTGGACTTTAACAGCAACCTTGTCCTCCTGCCCTCCTCCAAAACCTCCTTCCTGCGACGGCTTCACAGAGTTCGTGATGGGAGCAAAAGGATACATTTCTCTTCACCTTCTGCGTGGAAAATGAGGAAATCCAGGTGCTTCCAGCCCTCTCCGTGTTCCTCCCTCTCCGTTTGCTGGGCCTGGGGATTGTGCCATGTCCCCCTTGTCCCTCTGCAGCTCTACTCCCTGGCACGGCAGCTTCCCAAAAATAGCTGTCCTTGGGACAGTGGGGGGTTATCTGATCCTGGAGCTGCTCTTCCCTGCCCTTGGGCTGCTCTGCTCCTCCAGGAGCCCGAAGGAAGGGAAGGAGGAGGAGCTGAGGGAACACAGCCTGGGCAGGGACATGGAGCAAGTCCTTCCCTTTAGGAATGACACTGGGAGCGCGACACGGAGACCCCACAGGTGCCTTTGCCGGGATGGAGGTGGGGAATGGAGCATCCCAGTGCCAGGAGTGCCTGGCATGGAGCCCCGGGGGTGCAGGCCCGGCTCGCTGGCACTGCCAGGGCTGTGGGACAGGGCGTGATGCCTCCTCGGGTGTCTCCAGCTCTCCTGCTGCATCCGGGATCTGCTCCTGTCAGGCTCCTCCAGCAGCCCCGGGGCCGTGCTCGTGTCCCTGTGAGCTGCCTGGGGACAGCGCTGTCCCCTGGCCCTGTGGGTGCTGCAGGTGGGGCCGCAGGACCGATCCCAGCCTGCTTCCCTGCTGGGGAATGGGATCACAGGGAAAAAACCCTGTCCCTGCAGAGGGCCAGGGACACACAGAGCTGTGCTCAGGTGGCTTCTGGGGACGCTGCTGTTCCTTGGCTGCCCGGGGATGCTCTGGAGGGAGGTGGCAGCCCCCTACCTCCCCCTCTCCGTGTGCAGAGAGCCAGCCCACGACGTCGGACGAGACCGTGGTGGCCGGGGGCACGGTGGTGCTCAAGTGCCAGGTGGAGGATCCCGATGACTCCTCGCTCCAGTGGTCCAACCCTGCCCAGCAGACTCTGTACTTCGGGGAAAAACGAGGTAAATCCCCGGGGTTGGAGCTGGGAGCTGCTGGGAGGCAGCTCCGTGCTGGAGCCATGAGGGGACAGCAGGGAGCTGCCTCAGAGGGTGGCGTCCCCTCCTGCCCTGCTGCGGGCAGAGGCAGCGGAGCGGGTGGTGGCACCGAGCCCCTTGTCCCTTTTCCCTCAGCCCTGCGGGATAACAGGATCCAGCTGGAGAGATCCACCCCCAACGAGCTGACCATCAGCATCAGCGACGTGGTGCTGGCCGACGAGGGAGAGTACACCTGCTCCATCTTCACCATGCCCGTGCGCACGGCCAAGGCCCTGGTCACCGTGCTGGGTAGGACACGGGGACGGTCCCTCTGCTGCCCATCAGCCCCCAGATCCCGTTACCTCACCTCCCTGGGTCATCTGTGTGTGTCACACACCCAGCTCACAGATGGGTGGTTTTTGCCTCCTCTTCCTCCTCCTCCAGGAATCCCCCAGAAGCCCCAGATCTTCGGCCACGAGCAGCCCATCGACGAGGAGAAGGTGGCCCGGCTCGTCTGCCGCTCCTCGGGCAGCAAACCTGCAGCACAGCTGCGCTGGAGGAAGGGCAACAGGGAGATCAAGGGTGGGTGGCCCTGTCCTGGGGGTGGGGACAGCTTGGGGACACCGTGGGGGGACTGCAGGGTGCCCTGTGCTGCATCACACCAGCATCCTGTGGGACAGGAACTGTGTGTCCCCTGCTCGGTGTGACATCAGCCTTGTGCCTCTGCTGGCGTCTGTGTCGCTCAGCTCTGCCTGTCCCCTGTCCCCACAGACTCAGGCACCGAGGTGGTGGAGGATCCCAATGGCAAGACCTTCACGGTGACCAGCAGGGTGGAGTTCCGTGTCACCAAGGAGGACAACGAGGTCGAGGTCACCTGCACGGTGGACCACGAGTCCCTGCAGAACTCAGAGAGGTCAACCACGCAGAAGCTGCAGGTCCACTGTACGTGGGGGGGACGCTTAGGGGGGATGGAGGGTCAGCAGACCCCACACAGGTGGCCTGGCGTGTTCAGGGACACGCAGCCATCGTGGTCCTGTCACACGCAGGGCACGGTGACGTTTCCCCTGCACGGTGACACTTCCTGCGCTCACACCCTCAGCTTCGCACTCCTGTCCCGTGTCCTGCTTGTCCCCATCTCCCAGAGCCTCGTCCCTGCTCCCTGCCTGCACCACCTCCCTCATCCTGTTCCCTGTGGTGCTAAGGGACATGGGAGCACCCCCCGAGTGCTGCCCCCACCCCTGGGTGCTGTCACCCCACAGCCCTGCATGCCCAGAACTAGTCCAGGGGCAGGTTTGGGAGTGCTGGGGCAGGATTTTGGGGTGCCAGGGGCAGGATTGGGAGTGCTGGGGCAGGATTTTGGGGTGCCAGGGGCAGGATTTGGGGTGCCAGGCGCTCACCCCACTGTTCCTCTCCCCCTTTTCCAGACAAGCCGACGGCGAAGATCGAGCCCCACCCGCAGTACCCGCGGGAGGGGGAGAAGCTGCAGCTGCAGTGTGACGGGCAGGGCAACCCCATGTAAGGCCTTCCTCCCCTCCCTCCTCCTCCTCCTCAGGCCCCCGGCCAACCTCCCCTCCCACTGCCAGGCTCCCGAATCGCACAGCGAGCCCCCCTGGAGCTGGGCAGGCGGTGCTGGCTGGGTTTGGGGTGTCCCTGCCCGGGGCCGGGGATTCCACGAGAGCAAACAGAGCCCCCTGCCTTCTCCTGGAGCAGCAGATCTGTCCTGGCTCGTCCCTAAATAGAACATTTCCCCCTCTGTGGGGGAATCCCGGGGTGCTGACCCCCACCTCGTCCCTCAGCCCGCAGGAATTCCTCTGGGAGAAGGAGGGCAGTGACGCGCCCCTGCAGCTCAGCTCCGACAGCGTCCTCATCTTCCCCTTCCTCAACAAGAGCGACAGTGGCACCTATGTGTGCACAGCCACCAGCTCCATGGGCAGCGTGGTGGCCAAGTACAACCTGGACGTCAGTGGTGAGTGCGGCGTGGCCGGAGTGCCCTGGTGAGGGGCACACGGATGGCTGCAGGGGGGCCACTGCGCCCCGTGTGCCCAGAAAGTGTCACCGTGTCACCCCCAGCTCCTGTCCTTGGGTGGGAAGGGGTAGCTCCTGCTGCTCCCTGCACGCTGCTGTCCCCTGGCCTGCCCTGACTGTGCTCTGCTTGTCCCCGTGTCCCTGTGCTGTGTCACACGTGGCACAGGGCTCTGTGTGTGTGTGTCCCCATGTCCCCTGTGTCACACGTGGCACAGGGCTCTGTGTGTGTCCCCATGGCCCCTGTGTCACACGTGGCACAGGGCTCTGTGTGTGTCCCCATGGCCCCATGTCCCCTGTGTCACACGTGGCACAGGGCTCTGTGTATGTCCCCATGTCCCCGTGTCCCCTGTGTCACACGTGGCACAGGGCTCTGTGTGTGTCCCCGTGTCCCTGTGCTGTGTCACACGTGGCACAGGGCTCTGTGTGTGTCCCCATGTCCCTGTGCTGTGTCACACGTGGGACAGGGCTGTGTGTGTGTCCCCATGTCCCCATGGCCCCTGTGTCACACGTGGCACAGGGCTCTGTGTGTGTCCCCATGTCCCTGTGCTGTGTCACACGTGGCACAGGGCTCTGTGTGTGTGAGTGGTGCTGCCCGTGCCCACCCCTGGCTGCCATCCCAGCTCCCAGCTCCCTTCCCAGCCCTTTCCCACTCAATCTGATCCCATTTCCCTGTGCTTTTTCCTTGGATTTGGGCTGTTCCTGCTCTCCTCCCACCCTCTCTCCATCTCTCTCTCCCAGCCTTGGACTCTCCCTGTTCCAGTGCTCTGGCTCTTCCCTTTCCTAACTTTTTTCCCCCAGCATCCTTCCCCTGCAGCGTGGAGGCAGCACATGGCAGCAGTGGCACCTCAGGCACTTTGTCCCCTGTGTCCCCTCCCTCAGCCTGCCCGCAGCGAGCCCCCAGATGCCCAACCCTGTGCAGTCACTCCCATGTCACCCCTTGTGTATCCCCCCTGTCCCCCGTGTGGTGTCCCGTGAGCACCCAGAGCTCTCTGCACCCATCCAGGAGCTCACCCTGGGTGCCTCATGCTGTCCATGAGAGGTGGCACCTGATGTCCCTCTCCCACCTGGTGTCACCACCCCTGTCACAGCAGACGGGCTCCATATCCAGGCTTGGTTCGCTTTGTGGAATTCCCACTTTTGTCCCTAAAGCCCCCCCTGTCTCAGGCACTGAGAGACACCTCTGTGCCCAGCTGAGCCCTCCAGCCTGCCCACCTTGGTGCCACCCCTGCCCAGCACCGAGGGACCCCGTGGTGCCCAAGGATGTGCACAGGAGAGCGCAGGTGGCACTTTGTGGTGGGTGACACTTCCCTGTCGTGCAGCCCTTGGGTCCCTCAGGGGGTAACCAGGCTCTGGCAGGACAGGAGGTAGCAGAAGGTGGTCCCAGTGTCCCCAAGGCTGCTGGCAGAGGAGTGGGACCTGTGGGGTCACGGATGGACCTGCTGAGGGTCCCCCCAGGGTCCCCCAGCCAGGCTCTGGCACCTCCCTGGCACCTCCTGGCGTTGATTTGTGTCCTGTGTTTTTGTTGTCCTCCCCAGATCTTCCCCAGCTCCCCACCCCACACGTTCACTTCACTCCAGCCCCTCCGCCGGGCCCTTCCCAGCCCATCTCTCATGCTTCCATGGCCTCCTCCGCTCCATCCTTCACTCCAGCTCTCAGCCAAGGTACTGTAAGCTCCTTTTCTCTCTCTTTGCGGACCCACTGCTCCCCAGCCCGGCCGGAGAAGCTCCACAGGAGGACGGTGGCCCAGCCCTGGCCTGGGGCCAGCCCTGCCAGGGCCCCAGCCCGGCTCCAGTCCCTTGGTGTGTGTGGATTTTGGCGTTTCCCAGGAGGAGCCCCCACTGCTCCCGGCCGGTTGTGGCAGCAGCTCCCTGAGCTGCCCCTTGTCCCGTGTGTCCGTGTCTCGTGTTGTCCCTCTGTCCTGCTGCCCCCCCTGTGTCTCCCCCACCTTGTCCTGTCCCAGAGTGGCTCTGTCCCCACCCTGAGGTGGTGGGGCACAGTGGGAGGAGGATTTGTCACTGTGCCCCAGGGCTGACACAGGATCCCAGCACGGATCCTGGACAGGATGTGGCTGACTTGGGACCAGCTTTGGGGTGCTGCTGTCCTTGGGGTGCCATCACCTCTTGGGGTGCAGCGTGTGGCCGTGCCAGCCTGCATGTCACCTTCCACCCACACCTGCTCATCTTCCCTTTTTGGGGCCAAAACCCCACTGTGGAGGATGGGATTTCTCCTTTGCTTCCCCTGCTGCCTTCGCCATTCTCACTCCCAGGACCCACAGGAGGATGGAGCTGCCGGCACAGGGTGGAGCCCCCGGGGGGAGCAGCAGCCTCTGCCCCGCTGCAGGCTCTCAGCTCTTTCTCTTTTCTCTCCCCCTGCCTGGGCAGACGCCAGCCCGGTGCCCTCGACCTCCAGCACGTACCATGCAATGATCGGCGGGGTGGTGGCTGTCATCGTCTTCCTGCTGCTCAGCCTCCTCATCGTGCTGGGACATTACCTGATCAGGCACAAAGGTAGGGCCCGGGGGGCTGCAGGGGGGCACCAGGAGACCCCCGGGGGTCTCGGGGCTGTGTCCCTGGAGCGAGGGGGCAGCAGGAGGTGAAGGGAGGCAGCTCCTGCAGCCCTGCCTGAGTCCAGACAGGAACCAGCGGAGCCCCCCTGGGTCTGGGGGTCCTGCCCGTGGCAGCACCGGCGTGGGAATGTCAGGAATGTCCCAGTGAATGCTCAGAGCTGGGCAGCACCAGGGGGAGGCAGCTCCCACCCCGGTTCTCCATCTCTGCTCCACACCCCCTGTCCTGGGATTGTCCCTGTCCCCATCTCCCCCCCGACCTCCTCTCTTTTCCTGCTGCTCCCTCCACCTTCCTTCTCCTCCTTTCGCCCCACCTGCCCTTTTCATGCCCAGCAGGTTTGTGCCCAAGCCCTGGGGACACGGTGCCACCCTGCCATCAGCCACCCCCTGTGCTGATGTGTGAGTAGAGCCCCCCACCCTGCTCCGGGGGCAGCTGGGAGCCCTTGCCTTTCCAGGAGGGGTGGGTGGGAGGGCAGGAGCCTGACTGGCAGCGGTCACTCCGCAAGTGGACACTGCTACAAAAACCTGCAACACCCCCAGTGAGTCCGCATCCCATCGCATCCCATCGCATCCCATCGCATCCCATCGCATCCCATCGCATCCCATCCCATCCCATCCCATCCCATCCCATCCCATCCCAGTGACTTTTCCATTGCAGCCAAGCCAAATGGAGCCCTCCAGGCAGCCCAACTTCCCCCTGTTTGTGTGGGAGGGGGCACTGGCAGAGCGCCCTGTGACCCCCAGCCCTGTCCCCCCCTCCAGGCACGTACCTGACCCACGAGGCCAAGGGCTCGGACGATGCTCCGGACGCCGACACCGCCATCATCAACGCCGAGGGCGGCCAGGCCGGCGGGGACGACAAGAAGGAATATTTCATCTAAAGGGGTCAGAGAGAGAGAGAGAGAGAGCGAAAAATGGAGCCAAGAGAACCCCGATGGCAACAGCAACCAGACCACAAACCCCACAAAACCCAACAGATTTTCTCTGGCGCCCGGCACGGGCAGACGGACGGACAGAGGGATGGCGGGACAGAGAGCAGGGAGAGCCACTGGCCTCGAGGCGCTGCTGACGCTTCTTGAACTTGTACAAATCGTTCACTCTGACAGCGAGAGCCCCGGCCCCGTTTGCTTGCTTGCACCTCCATCCCCACGCCCCGAACCCACAGACCAACCCGTGAGTGAGCGACTTCTTCCTTCTTCCTTTGGACCTTTTGCTTTGGTTTTGTGGCTGCTCTTTGCTTCGGGCCCTTGGTTGGGGTGTTGGGCTGGGGTCGATGTAGCTCTTCCCTTTGTTTCTCTCCGTTTTGGTTTCTTTGACATCCAAGGATAAAATCAGCTCCGGGCTCCCCGGGGCAAGCTCGGGACCCTGGGTGTCCCCATTGTCCCCCCCAGCCTCAGGGGGCGATTCCAGCTGGCAGCGGAGCGAGACCCCGCCCCGATTTTATCCTTGGTGGTTCTTGTGGAGCAGTGTCCATGCGGGAGCAGAGCTGTCCTCGTGCAGTCAGTGTGTGAAAGGGGGTGAAAGTCCAGGGTGGGACCCCCGGAGACACCGGGAGCCCCCACAGCGCCCCGGTCCCACCCCAGCGGGAGGGGGGAGGGCTGAGGTTTATTTTGGGGGGGCAAATCCAGAGGAAAAGGCCCCGATTTTTTTTTTTTTTTTTTTCCTAAATTCTCCAATTGGAAATGCAAATTTTAATCATCTATTGAGATGTTCAGTGCAGGAGGCAGCGCCCCTGGGGCTGGGGCTGCTTCCCTGGGACCCCTGGAGCAGGGGTGGGGCTCTGCTGGGGTCTCTCTGCCCCCCTTCCCTCCCCAGCCCCTTCCCAGGGCAGGGATGAGCTTGGAAAGGGCTGATTTTCCTCTTTGCTCTGAGAGCCCCAACCAACAGTGGCCAAAACAACTGGATTTGGGGTCTGGGGAGTTCAGGGGTCCCCACAGAGGCTTGGGGGGGCTCATCCTTCCACCTTGCCCTTCCTCCTGCCTCTTTCACCATCACTTCCAAGACAAAACCAAACACCTTTCCCAACCTCTCCAGCACAGCCCTAGCTTGGCCCCTCCCAACCACACAGCCCTGGAAGGGGCTGCTCTCCCTGGCATCGTCAGGATTCCCCCCAGCCTTGGGATGAGGTTTCCTGGGTTCCCACATCCCGCTCTGGACACAAGGGGGTCCCAGGACCTGCCCTTGGGCCAGGCACCCTGTGGATTTGGGGTGGTCTGGAGAACGAGGGGGCCCTTCAGGAAGGAGTGAAGGAGGGTGGGAAACCTCATATGGGAGGTGGAGGAAGAAGAACTTGTCACCTCTTCCATGGGGCTGGAAGTGTCACCCCCTCCAAACCCTGCCAGCACCTGGCACTGGGCCACCTGGGGGGGAGTGAGTGGGGCTGGAGGGGGCTGAGGTGAGGCAGAAGAGGCCCAGCTCGGTGACAGGCACAGGTGGGAGCGAGGGGTGTGATGCTGGGGACACTGGAGATGTGAGCAGGCTCCCGTTGCTCAGCCGCGTGGCAGGAGCGGTGGTGGCAGTGGGAGGGAGCAGGGCATGGAGCCTCTGAGGTTTCCTTTTCTGGGTACAGCCGTTTTGGGGGTGTTTTCCCTCCCTTCCCACCTCTTGCAGTGGGGGACGTGGGCCTGGAGCCCCCAGGGCAACTCCGAGCTCAGGTTGGGGGGTGATCCCCAGGGCTGCCAGTGCTGTCACCAAGGTCCCCACGACTGAGTCAGTCCTGCAAACAGAAACACCCAGATGTGTTCTCAAGTACAATTCTATGTCCTTGGGGGCTGGAGAGATCCCAGGCAGAGCCCCAGCACCAGGACCTGGAAGGGGAGTGGGGTAGGTGATCCTGGGGCAGGGAAGTGGGAGCTGACAGGGACAGGGAGGGTTTTCCCTCTTGGAATTCAGTTTCTCGCAGGTTCCACTGCTCCAGAGCTGCTCCAAGGGCCAGTGCCAGGGAGAAGAGCCTGGATTTGGTGTTTTTGAGGTGCCACAGTGTTTTTGGTGTTTTCGAGGTGCCACGTGGTGTGGGGTGTGGCAGCACAGCCTGGGGAGCAGCGGGCACAGGACCTGGGGAGGTGTTTGGTGGAGGATGGGCCTGGTGTCACCTGGGGGGGCCTGGGGACCTGCTGAGGTCACAGAGAGAGGCTGAGCCACGGCCCTGGCAGTGACAGGGACTGGAGAGTCCATCTGAGGCCACTTCTGCCAGTGGGAGCCAAGGGGTCTGGTGGAGGTCGGGGCGGTGGAGGAGATTTGTGTCACACCTGGGGGTGACAGGAACATCAGGTCACAGCAGCGTGAACAGGGAGAGGCCGTGGGGTGATGGGGACCCTCCCGCCTTGGGAGGATTCCAAGTGGAAGCTGTGACTGGGACACTCCACGTCAGGATGGCGAAGCCACCTGGTGAGAGCGAGGCCCTGGTGACCCCGACTGTGGTGGGAAAGGCCCTTTTGGGGTCACTGTGTGGAGTCCTGGGGGTGACGGACACCCCATGTCACAGGTGGGCAGAGGAGCAGGTGCTGAGTGGCCTGGGGGTGTCCAGGTGATGTGGGGGTGACAGGGTGGGGTCTGGCCCCGGTCCTTGTCCCCTGGGGGGGTTGGTGACAGCGTGTCATAGCTACAAGATGTGCATGGGTGGTGTGAGAGCTGAGCAGGGCCGGGGTGTGACACCGAGGGTGGCATGAGAGTGACGCCGTGCACAGGAGGAGGGGGTGGCAGGGTCGGTGTCACCGTGTCTGCGAGAGCCCAGGGCACCACCCCGACCTGGGGGGGCCCTTGTTGGTGGCCCCACATCCACCCAGTCACGGGGTTGGGCCGGGAGAATCCGAACTGGGCGAAGAGGATCCCGGGAGGATTCGGGACCCCCCATGGCAGCCGGGCCCGGGAGGCTGCGGCCGCTTCCCGGCCGGCACTGAACTCTCAATAGACACGAAAGCCATATTTTGGGGAGCTCTGGAGAGGCCGGGGGGCAGAGGCTGGGCTGTGTTGTTGTGCTGTGTTTTTGTCTGTACATAAAGGGAGCCAACGACCGTCGATGTGACTTTATAACCTTTCTAATATCCTGTGCTAATCTCGGAAAATAATCCTATAAATATATCTGGATTACACACGTTACCTGCCTGGCTCTCTGCCTCTGGGGTGAGGGGTCAGGAGGGCTGGGGGGGAGTGGGTCAGGGGACAAACTGAGTCCACAGCACGGACTGGGAGACACAGCTCAGCCCCCCTCAAACCTCCCCTGAGTCCCCAAACTGCAGCTGCCCTCGACTGCCCTCCCTCACCCAACTCTGAAGACCCCAAACCTCCCACCCGGCCCCCAGACCCACCACAGTCACCCTGATCCTGACGCTCAGCACCTCTCCCCAAAGAGCAGTAACCCCAGTCCCAGCCCCTGGAGATCCCCAGGCCTTTCACCCCCAAATCTGCCCCTCAGCCCCTTCCAAACAGCCACTTCCCAGACCCCCAGCCCAGCCCTCTTACCCCAAATGTCCTCCCAGCCCCTCAGAGCCACGCAGCCCTGACCCCCAGCCCCTTCCAAATTACCACCCCCAACCCCAGTTCCCAACCCCGGAGCCTCCCCAGCCCCTCTTCTCTCCAGGGATGTTCCTACAAGGCCTGAAGGCCACCAAGGCCACCAGCCCTGTCATCAGGCACGACCAATGCCACAGGATGACCCCACGAGACCTTCCTTCCAGGCCCTCCTTCCTCCCGAGGAACAGCTGGGGAATTCCATGCTCCAGGGGCGCAGGAAGGCACCGCGGGATCTCCTCAGTGCCCACCCCCCTCCCGCACCCCAAACCCCTCCCTGTCTGTACCTGGCGCCGGGCTCGCACCCCCGGGCTGCAGCTCCGCACTGCCGGCCCCTGAGCCAGCCCCGGGAGCATCCCCAGAGCGCCTGGAAAGACAATTCCTAATTAATTTACGTTGTCCTGCCAAGAACTGATCGTTTCCTGCACGAGAAATTGTGGCGGCTCCGCAGCTTTCCCGGCAGCAGCATTCCCTGTTTTCCGCCGGGTCCCAGGCAAGAGGGCGGCTCGGGGACAGCTCTTATCTCCTGCCCGCAGTCCTTGGCTCCCTTTGGAGCGGGAGGAGCGGAGCCGAGGCAGGGAGAGCGGAGAAGTCACCCCCGGACACCCCCGGGCACGTGGGCACTGGTGTGTGGGTCCCTGTCCGAGTGGCCACCCCTGAGCCGCAGGTGCCACCCCCAGCACCCAGCAAAGCCCCCAGACTCGGAGGAGCTGCTGCCGTCGTGGGAAACCCATCATGGGCAACTGTGTCCCCGTGGTGAGTGACCCCCCAAATCCCGTCCCTGTCGCTGCTGCCCCGGCGTGTCACATCCCCACGGAGGGGAGGGCTGGGGGCACGGGGGGCCCTGGGGCTGAACAGGGTCATGGGAGGTCCTCGGTGCTGAGGAGGAATATGGGGGTCCCCAGTGCTGCGGAGGATCACAGGGGTCCCTGGTGCTGAGCAGGACCATGGGAATCCGCAGTGCTGAGTGGGGTCACAGGGGTCCCCAGCACTGAGCAGAGCCGTGGGGGTCCCCAGTTCTGAGCAGGATCATGGGAGCCCCTGGTGCTGAGCAGGACCGCGGCTGGCAGCAGCTGCTGGCGGCAAGTGCTCCCTCACAGGAGGCTCTGTGGGGTCTGCACCCACCCTCCGGGGTCTGTGCCCACCCCCTGGGCTCTGTGTCCCTCCTGTGAGGCCGTGAGAAAACGGGGCCACTCCGACCCCACCCTCGGCTATCACCAACAACGGCCCCCCCGTGCCCGCAGCGTGTCCCTCCCTGATAACGCGCCCTGCTCAGCCCGGCTCGGGGCTGCCCGGGGATCCCCGCACCGGCACCGGCACCGCCGAGGGGGCCGCCCCACGGCCGGGATCGGGGGAATGCTGCGGGATGTGGCACCTGCCTCATGCCCATCCCCCTCATCCGCAGACCCCCGACATCCTGGAGACGCAGAGCTCCCTGGGCCTGCTGGAAATCATGAATAACTTCTCCTCCTCCTACGACGACAGTGACAGCAACGACACCTGGCTGGACTACGACGCCACGCCCTGCCACAACGGCTTCTGTCCCCTCTTCCAGCGCGTGGCCCCCCCTTTCCTGGCCGCCACCTGCGCCGCGGCCGCGCTGGGCACCGGCGCCCTGCTGGTGGCCGTGGCCAAGCGTCCCCAGGCGTGGCGGTGGCCGCAGAGCCGCGCGCTGGTGGCGCAGCTGGCGCTGGGCACGGCGCTGTTCGNTGTTCGCGGCGCTGCTGCCGGCGCTGGCCGCGGGCGTGGCGCGGGGCTGGCACCTGGGCGCGGGGCCGTGCCGCCTCACGCACCTCCTGTGGCACTGGAGCCTCTTCGCCCAAGCGCTGCTGGTGGCCAGCGGCTCCTGCAGCACCGCTTGGGCTCGCTGGGACCCGCGGAGCCGCCGCCTGGCCGTGGCCCTGTGGGCAGTGGCGCTGCTCTTGGCCACGCCGGCCGCTCTGGTCAGTGGCGTGGCGGGGGGCACCAGCTGTGTCCGGCGCAGCGTGGACATCCTGGCCCCGGCGTACCTGCTGCACCTGACCCTGTGCCTCTGCCTGCTGCTGCTGCTGCCCGCGGGGCTGCTGCTGGCCGCGCCGGCCGTACCGCAGCTCAGGGCGAGCTGGGCGGCCGGAGCCGCGCTTGTCTGGCTCTTCCTGGGGCTCTGGGCACCCTACGGAGTGGGGCTGGCCGGGGAGTTCCTGCTGCAGGCCAGGCTGCTGGCGCCCAGCTGCGGCTCCTTCGAGTACTTCGACCTCGCGCTGGGGCTGAGTGAGGGACTGGGGGTGCTGCACTGCGGCCTCGGGCCCCTGGCGCTGCTGCTCGCCTGGCGCTGCTGCTCGCCTGGCGCTGCCGGCGATGCCGGCGGCTGCTGAGCTCCGGGGGCTGCTGAGCTCCGGCGGCTGCAGCGCGGAGCCAAACGGACCCACGGCACCGGACTTGCACTCCTGACACCAGACTTGGCTGAAACTGGATCCTAGCCCTGGGACACCAACCTTGGCCACCCAAGCACCAGTCCCTGTCCCCCTACCACCGACCCCCGGCTCAGCACCGGCCCAGTCTGGCACCAGCCTGGGCTACCCAGCATTGACCCTTGGCCCCTGGGCAGCAGCTCTAGCCCCCGGCACTGACCCCTGGCCCCCAGCACCAACCCCTGGCCACTGGGTACAAGCCTTGGCCCCCTGTCAGCAACCCCGGGCTGCCCAGCAGCAGCCCCCACTCCTGGGCATTGACCCCTTACCCCCCAGCACTGACCCCAGCCCCACTCTGTCCCACACCCCACACTCCCCCAAAACCCCCCATTCTATACCCGGCTCGGTGGCCTCCACCCTCTGTCCCCACCCTTGGGGTCTCATCCTGCTATTTGGGGCCGGACCCCCGCAAGTGCCCAATGCAGAAAGCCTTGGGGTGCCTCAGGCTGCCCGGGGGGTTCACTCCAGGCTCCCGGGGGCTCCCCGAGGCTCAGCCCTGGCCCCCCCCAGCTCCAGGGGAAGATTTCGGAAGTGATGGGATTTTTTCCATCTGTCCTGACAAGCCAAGAGGATGCAAGTGGGAATTATACACAATAAAAACAACAGCCAGAGGCACTCGCCCAGCCCGGGTAATGAACTGGACGGGACTGGGCGGTGGTG
>WEKY01038860.1:9265-27998 GCA_013390045.1 Picathartes gymnocephalus
AAAAAAAGGTTTTTGGACTGATAGAATAGTCCTATATTTCAGGAGAGATATTTTTGGTAAAGCATTTTTGAAAATACTTGAAAGGTGGATTTGTGTGCCATAATCATGAGAGGGTATGTTAGATTCTGTTATGGTCTTCAAAAACAGAAGCATAAGCTTTTTATGCTGTTGCGCTCACTATCAATGAGAAAATGAGCAAAAATCTAAACACAAAGGCAGTTAAAACACTAAGATTTTTTTTGTTGTTTGCTACTCTTTTCATATCCAATTTGCAGTGAGGTCTTCTAGCTTATGCTTAATAGATAAGAATTCTGATTATTATTTTAGTTAATTTAAAATATCTACCCTTCGAACTGCAACAAAATGAGAGGACAGGTTTACTAAGTCTTGAGATCCTTGAAACAGATCCTAATACATACAGTTATCATTACTGAGGTGGTATACCAAATGTTTTTGAAAGTAGTATGCACAGTACCGACAGTAAAATTAGGGTAATAGTTTACCTGTGTCTCCACTCAGCTTACTGAGTTAACTTGTAATAATGAATGAGCCAACACTATTCATCTCTCAGGAGGATTTGATGCATTTGGGGAAGCCCTTAAGTTCAGACTGACACACAGGCATGGAGAAAGTATCAGTCAGTGTGACAATCCTTTTATAAATTCACTAATAGAAAAACTAGTCACACCTCTGTCTATGGTGGAATGCTGTGTATGGTGTGAAATACAGATGAATTTCATGTGTGCATGTAAGTTTTACTCAGAAAGAAATTATTTAATAAACTTCTGTTTTCCTCTAAGAAAGAACTGTATGTATCTATCACCTTTGTAATACATGTTGCATGTTTCTGATACTGATTCACAGGTTTTCTCGGGTGTATTACTTGTCCTTAGAAGCACAAAAGCCACGTTTCCAGCAAAGAGAAAGATTCAGCATTCAGTTCTGTGTTCTGCTTCTTGTGTCATCAGTTTCACCATTTAAGGATGGCAGGAAAGAGACCTGGGGCTAGGGCATTGCTGTGTCTTTGCAGTCTCCTCCTTTAATGTAAGAAATTCACTTTACACCCCAAATCAGGGGAGCAATGGGTGTTGCAATGTAGCTTCACAACACCTTTGCACAGGTGTGCTTGCATTACTCTGCTCAGCTGTCAGCTGTGCCTCTAGTATTTCACATTCTATAACCAAGGGCAGAATAGTGGTGACATGTCACAGCTGAGGTTGAAGAACTGATAATATGCCTTTTGGAGGTTGCACATTCTCAAAAGCTGCTTATTTCTTGAAGTCTTATCAGCAGTAAGTTGAGCTGATCCCTTTTAATGTGGCAACTGGGCATGTTCATGTGTAAGGATTTTCTAACAGATTATGCCAGTTCATTTCTTCTGAAAGGAAATGAAATGTGGAAGTTGATAATTATTTTTCCATTTTATGTAGAGAACTCTGTGGTTAGTTCTTTGGTGCAGTGTACATTTTTTTATGTGATCTAGGGTGAATCAGAGCTTGTTCGCTGTTTGCCTTATTGACTGAATCTTTTCCATGAACATGACTTGGGTTGATGGCCACTGACTTGGAAGAGATGTAGCACCAAATTAGTTTCCTCAACAAGGGATGTATTTTCAATTAAGAAAACATAGAGTGAAGGGTAAGAACAAAGTGTGTAGTGGTGGAAGTCATGTTTCCATGGAAAAACCTACATGTAGGTAGACACATTAGTGCCATTTTGATGGCAGAGGCTGTATCTACTAATGTCATATAAAGGGAAAAAGTAGTTTTGATTTTCATGTTGGAAAGGGCTCTGTGAATGCAAAGTTTCTTATTTTAAACCAGAAAATTCTAGGGATAAAACCAAAAGATTTTTCTTTCTAGGTATGTCACTACCATGTGAGTGCTTATATTTTTAAAAAAAGAAGTGATAGAAAAGATAATGTTAATTTTTCAGTCTTGATGCAGTAGTTACAGTAGAAAAATGGCTGTTTAAGAAATCTACAACTGCTACAGGTTTTTATCCTCTTGCATTTTAATATTATTCTTTCATTAGTGTCTCTACCTTCATCTTAAATAGTGCAGTGAGATTTTCCTTCCTCTGTGCCACATGGCCAATAGGTTCCAGTGACAAAGATAAGGTATCGGAGAAGTACTCCAGCATTTTACATTTTTTTCTGCACACAGAAGGTTTTGGCTTGATCTCTGCTTCTCATGAGGTTCAGCCTCTTCAGATTTGGATACTTACAAGAGGTGCCAAATGGCGCCATTTCCCACTGGCCTTTAATTGATAATATGTGAAGCTTTGCATTAAACTTGCTTATCAGAAAGTAGGTGCAAGAATCCTAATTTGTTATTGCGTAAGAGATGATTTACAGTCATTTCCAGAAAAATAAACATATTAAAAAGTAATATTTTTGATTTATATTAATAGATTAGAAGAAAAAAAGTTAAGACTTGTTCTGAGCACAGTATTGTTTTAAAATAATTTTCAAATGCTACTAAGTCTAGAAATCATACAATCAAGGGATTACAGGTACAATGTGTTAGAAGAATCTTTATGCTAAGAGCATAAATTTTAATGTTGTTCTGCTATACTGTTCCTTATGTTTGAGAGGGTGACGTGAAAAATTCAGGGCACAAGACTATAAAGTAAAGCTGAGTGGTTTTATTCCACCTGAATTGCTAACAAGATTATGCTACAGTGTAAAAAGAAATGCCCTTGGGACTCTGGAAATTTATGACAAAGCTGGTAATAAAGCATGAAATAAAATCACTTCATCAAAAATATCTTTGATCCCCCAAGTAATATAATGACATGAAACAGTCTGACAAAGTGCTTTTAACAGTGTCAAGGAAGTTACTGAAGAAAATATTGGGATCCTATAATGCAATTAAAACAATCACCGGGCTGAGTTTTCATTAGTGAGAATGGGATTGAGTGAAACACTGGTTTTCATTTACCTTTTTCTTCACTTGTTGCTTGTAAATGCAGACAGGAGAGACAGCAACTTACTGAGCCATCGTAATTACAAATTTAGGGAGGATCCATGATTTTGTTTCAGAAGGATGCAATTTTTTTAACTTACTGGTGTATTGAGTTGATGTGGCATGTTGCCAGTGGGTCTGTTGTAATGAAATATCACAGCTATTCTGCAGTGCAATAGCTGGATGTTCATCTTTGCATATAGCTAAGAAGAAAGACCATAACAACTGGATAAATGAACTGCAGGGTAACCTGAGGACCTGTCAGACTGTCTTTTCTGTGATTGTATGTAGTGTTTTCGTAGTGTTCTTAATAGCAGAAGGCATTTTGCAAATACATTCCTATTCAACTTTCATGTTCAGTACTTCAAATTATTAGGTTGTGTCTTATGCAGGAAATAAACATGTTTAATGAACAGTGTTTTTTTCTGGTTGAAAATTGTGCACTCTTACATTAAAACTGTGAATATCTGTGAACACAGACATAATACTACATCTTTTCTCAGTTTTTTCTTCCTACATTTCTGCCCACCTCTCTGCAGGCCCTTTTCGTGATCTGCATTACTCAAAGAAGTTTTTAGATACTTGTCTTCTTAGCTTATGCTCAAAGAAGCAGTAGTGGTGCCAGGTTATGATGGCAGTAATGGTGACAACCAAATTGCTACATGCATCCAGCTTGACTGAACCAGCCAAGTAAGAGGTCAGCTCCCTCTGGCTGAAGGATGAGTAGATCAGGTATCAAGATTGCCCAAAATGCTTGTTAGACAAGCAGAGCAGTAGTTAAAGGTATGTCTTTGGGTTTGGATGTGATGACTTTAATTTTGTGCTGCCCTTGATACAGTTGGTTGCAAAGTGATAGTTCTTGGGAGCCATGTACTTTTTTAAATTATTCATTTCAAATCCAAAATTGTGCTAAATAAGAATATGGTGTCAGTTTTTTAGAGGTCTTACGCATACCTTCTTCCATGAGACCAGAATAAATTGAGATAAGCTGTAAAAAGATACATGCTGATTCTACCTTGCCACTAGAACTGCTTCAACATGCATAATTTCTTACAGGTATTTTTCTAAGTTCCTAGAGCCATAACACCCACAGGCAATCTTTTCAGTGATCCTATCTATGTTTCTGAGGCATCTGCCTGGACCTTTCTTGCTGCACTTAAAATCTATGCTTTCTTGTTTTGTCCACTATGAGCAGAGGGGATAGATGTGGCAGCTTTTTCTGCTGAAAAAATTCTTATGCAGTGTTTGGAAATTGGCTAGTTTAAAAGATCCATGATATATGGTTCTTTGTTATCTTCCAATAAATATTATTAGATTAATTATTCCACTACATCCTCCACAGAAGGTAGACTTAAGAGTCCCTTGCTGCTCATCTTTTTCTCTCTTTGTCTAATGTCAGGTATCTTACTGCAAAGATGTGTGAGACTCCTGCTCAATCTTCCATTCTAATCCTAGCTCTATAAACTGGGGAAGGGTTCATAAGGAAACAGAAGGTATCACAAACCTCCTTCATTTCAATGTCCTGAAGAGACTGAATAACACTTCTGTTAAATTGCCTACAACATCTTTCTGATTTAACTGACTTTACAAAACGTGAGTTGACTAACAACTATGGCTTCAGGAAGAGTCATGGGAGAGCTCAGTCCCTTTCTATTTGCACAGCTGAAATGTTCTTGTTTCTTCATGCAGCAATAAAACCAATGCTTTCTAATGGCCACATTAGCAAAGAAATTTTAAAACTCAATGTGGGGGACAATCAGCAGCACAGTACTTATTAAGACACTGAATTTCAAGCATATGTGATACCTTCATTACATACAAATGAGGACATTTAATGTGTATGTGCATTTCTCTGGAATAAAAAGGTGATTTTGAGCCTTCTAATTGAAGGGGAGGGGGACAGAATAAAAAAATGTTTTCAGAGATATCCCAGGGGGAAATTAAATGTGATCAGCTTATTTTACCTTGATACATGCTGTTACTTAAGAATAATTTAAAGACAAAAATCTGATCTATCAAGACAAAAATATCCTGTGCAGTTTCTTATTAATGGTAACTGTGGGAGCTTTATCTTATTCAAGGTGGGAATAGTAAATTGCTCAGAGAGCTGGTTCCTCTTAGAATCTGATAACTGTTATTACTAACGTATAAAATCTACGGATGAGGTTATTTTCTTTTTGTTACTTTTATTTCCTAAGTAGGGCAAATTTTCTTATTTAACATTCAAAAATTCTTTACTAAAACATTGCATGGTAAAATGGATGTCTGTGGAGTTAGAGCAAATGACAAGAACTACATTTCACTCACTATTGTCAGAGATGTAACTACAATAGAAAATGTTTAAGCAAGAATTGAAATGAGCGAATACTTTGCACAAAACTACCTGAAAAATTTAGCATCTCGACACTAGGAGATATGTTAGCACAGTTAGTTTCCATTAATTTTTTTCCAATTCATCTGAAATCCAGTTTTGTCAATGGAGACACACCCATTTTTTTGCCTGGTGTGACCCTTATTTGCCAGACAGTAGAGCTTGGAGCTTGAAGGGGAAACAGTTCAATATTTCAGGATATGTATAAAGCACATTATGTTATTTTGGTTCACGACTGACTGTATGTTCAGGTTTACTCTGCTGCAAATGCTTGTGTGGATAACCAATGCTGAAATTTTTTTCCATATCAAATCTCATGCACACTCCTCTAAAAATAAATGAAGAGAGCAAACAGCTTAATATTATTAACTAAATATGAGTATCTGCAGAGAAGTGTGTGGAATATTTATTAATTAAATTGGTTAGAAGCATGACATAGAAAAAATTCCTTTTTCATTTTCTTTGAGCAAGTATATGTTTACTATCCATGGCAATTCTAGCCCTTGGTTACATTGATGTAATCAGAAAATGAGATTTTATCATAGTAAAATCACATTAATGGTGGAATGTTGGCTCATGGTGCTTTGGAAATGCATAGTGGAGTATTCTCCTTTAGCTTCTTTTGTGGAATACAATTTATTCAGTATCAATTGGATCACTTTATGTGATGTTGCTTCAAGCATTGATAACTAGATTCTTTGTGACAGTCATCCCAAGCCTAATTCTACTCTTAGCACATGGTAGTAAATGCTCCTTTGAAACTCAGAGGTTACTTCACGTCAGAAAGGGTTTCTCTCCAGTGGTGGTTTAAGCACGGCTGACGTGGCTGTTGACCCTAGTTCACACTTTCTTCCTTGGCCTTGGACAAAACAAGGCTAATACTGCAATACACTTTGAACTAAGATGGCATGTGTCTGTTCTCCCATAGCATTTCTACCATAATGCTGTTGAATGCAATGGATGTGTACGAATAGTCTAGAAAAGGTGTTTGCCAAGGAAAAATCCCAGTTTGGAAGCATGTATTGTGTATCATCATGAGTAAGGCTACCATTAATATCCTCAAAGTTGCTTTAGAGTGCCTTATTTTTGTGTGCTTGGAATTAATATCCCATGAATCTAGACTGATTTTGCAGAAACTGCTGAGTCTACATACTCTGAAAGTAGCAGTCCCAATTAGCAATAACAGCCCATTACTTTGCTTCCTAAAGCTGAAGAAATCAAAATTGCTAAGATGAGGAACTTATAATGGGTCTGTATCAAAACCATTCCACTAAAATTTCAGCTCTTTCTGGGTCTCCTCTTCTGTGCTTCCATTATGCAATAAGCTGTGCTTCTGAATTTTACATTTGATACGTTTCTCAGAAACTCAAATCAACTGTCATTAAAATACTCGTTTCCTGCTGTGGGGACTTTCAGCTTTTCACTGGGAGGCCACAGGCAGCAAAATATAACACACTTGTTTCAGTGTTAATAAAAAAAACTAGAAAAGTTTTACTAAGGAATGAGATACTGATAACTCATTTGTGTAGTTGACATGTGATCTGAATACTCTGTGAATACGTAAATGCTAAAACACATTATGCTGAAAGCAGTGATTATTAATATATCCCACCTCTTTGTATAACTTACATATTAGCAGATCTCTATTCACACTACTTCATGTTTTTTAATTCCATTCATAAAAGTGGGTTATTTAAAAATAAATTGAAGTAGGTTGACAACAGAAATATTGACAAGACTTTATAAACAAAATAAAGCAGATGAAAATAGAGAAATTAAAATTAAAGAAATATCTTTGGATTTTATGCACAAAATACAAATACATTTTAGAACGTTGTATTACTGATACCAGTTTGTTGCAGAAAGTTTATCTAATCACGTTAATCCTTTCACTAGCTGCTGTTTGCTGTCTACTTCCCAATCTCATTCTGGGAAGAGCAGATTAATACTTCCAGTTTTGAGCTAAAATTAGTTAGCTCATCCATGTATACTTGGAATCATAAAAATACAGAATATTTGGGATTGGAAGGGACCCATAAGGATTGTAGGACCATTGACTCCAAAACTCTTGGCCCTCGCAGAACCTCTGGGTGAAGAACCTATTCCTAATGTCCAATCTGTACTTCCTCTGAGGAAGCTTCAATCCCTTTCCTTGTGTCCTGTTTACCAGAGAGAAGAGATCAGCCATTCCTCCTCTGATAACCTCCTTGAGAGAGCTGTAGGCTGTAATGGGGTAACCACTGAGCCCCTCTTCTTCAAACTGAACAAACCAAGTAACCTTAACTGCTCTTCCTGTCTTGTCTTGAGGGATCTTGCCAGATCTCTTGCTGTGGTGGTGCTCTCCACCCTCTCATCCCCAGTTTGTACATACAACCAGTATAATAATTTCCCCAATGCAGAATCTAGCACTTGCTCTTGCTCAATCTAATGTGATTGCCCAGCTCTCTAGTCTGCCCAAAGCTCTCTCTAAGGCGTCTCTATGCTTAAGGGAGTTCACAGTTCCTCCTAGTTTAGTATGGTTGGCAAAATGGCTGAACTTACATTCGGCTGCAGCATCTAGATCATTTATATGAACATTAAAACATTAATTGATTTCCCATTTGCTATTTTACTTTCAATACTTGAAAAAATGGTGGAAACTGGAATTCATGGTGAACAGCAAGGTTGAAGAGGAGGCAGCAGCATGCTGTTTCAGGAAAGAGGACCAGTTGCACCCTGCACTCTGCTAGGGCTGTGGGCAGCAGGGGTCAAGGGATATGATTGAATCTAAAAGATTACTCTATCCTATTACTCTAGGATACTTCGAAGTAATCCCATCTGTCTATTTGTGAGAACATATCTGACTACTGTGTCCAGTTCTGGGGTCCCCAGAACAGGAGGCATATGGACTTTCTGAAGTTGAGTCTGATGGAGACCACTAAATTCGTCAGAGAGTTTCACACGTGACATGCAAAAAAGTACTTGGCTTGTTCAAATATAGGAAAGGAAGGTAGAAGGGAAATCACATTTCTGCCTTTATATAACTAGAAGGAGGGGCCAGAAGAGATGAAGCCAGAGTTATTTCCAGGATGCTGAATGTCAAGATAAGAGTAATGGATACAAGTTATCACAAGCATGTGTAAGCACTGAAGCAGCTTTTGTGGACCTGAACAGCCTGATCTAACAGGAGAAATCTTGTGATTTGTGTCTTCCTGACTTAATTTTTTAATCAAACATTTTTTGAGTTTTCAAAATGGATCAAACACTGTTAATCTTTAAAGAAAATGTCCTTTTGTCTGTTCTGTTTTAAAATGTGGACAAAGATATATTTTTAAACACTTTAGTGCAGAGCAACGCTCAACTGTGTGGCTGTTATAGAACCTTCTTGAATTCAGGAGCTGTCAGAAGAATTGTCTGAAGTTACTCTCAGTGTTTGGTGGCAGCAGATACATCAAGGGGGAAAGGTAACAAACTTTGTATGTATTCTGTAGATGTTAAGCAGAGTGGTTTCTAGGTACACATTTGTCAGAGACTGAAATAGTTCATGCCTTAAACACTGATATAAAGTTTTGCTCGTTTTAACAAAAACTGTAAAAAGAAGCTACAACCAAAGAAGCCTCCCTGAAGATGCCTGACTGGGACTTTGCACCGAGAGTCAAACTGCTGATTAGATAAAGGGAAACCCATTGTTCAGTCATCTCAGGCCGAGGGAAAGGTTTGCATCCACCAAAAGGCCAAAGCCACCAGCTGTGCTGAGGATCATCCTCTGCTGAGTTTGGGGTGGGGGGAGAGCACAGCTCACAGAAGCCAGGTTTACACAGGCTCCCCCACAACCGAGGGGGGAGGAGGAGGTTTTGGGTGCGTGGCATAACCTCTGGTCAGAGGCAATAAACACCCATCCTCCAATTACACAAACTGGCCCAGCTGTGAAACCCCCCAGCCCCACAGGCCACATCCACGGGACTTTCACGTGAGACGCAGCTGAGGGGGAGTCACAATCCATCAAAGACCCCCCCAAAGTGCTCCCCAGAGGCCTTGCACCACAGGGCTGCAGGTGATGCAACAGATCCAGGATCCGCTGTAAGAGACTGCCCCCTCTCCGCCGGGGGACATGGCTGGACATCACCCCCTGGCTTGAGGAGATATTAACTCATATTAACTCACGGGAACCTATGCTTGGTCGGGGGGTCCTTCACCACCAAGAAGAGCAGCTAGAGAGGATCAACAGTGCATCACTGGGATCCACAGAGTGGTGATATTTTCCTTATTCTGTCCCTGTTTCTCTCTTTCTGTCCCCCCACCTATTTCCTATCTCTCTCCTTCTCTCTCTCTTTCTCTCTCTCTTTCTCTCTCTCTCCCCTATTTACTATCCAATACTATCAAATAAACCCCATACTATTGTCACTGGCATATGGTCTCGTTTGCACCTTAATTCGGGTAGGGGCATTTCTAAGAACCTTAGTAATCGGATCATGAAAACATTACATTGCAGTTATGTTCTGGAGTTGTTTTTGCAGTAATGGCTTTGCAGATGAGTGTCTCACGAATTTGTTTGGATGGCTGATTGTATCACAATTGAAGAAACTGATTTGCAGCAACTGGCAGCTTTCACAAAGTTCAGAGAGCCGCTGTGTCTCTGACTCTTACACATGCTAGCAGTTGAGCTAGCAATTTTTATCAGCCTCATGCTGTCAAGCTGTTTGTTTTCTGTGACCTACTTCGTTTCAATTTGAATATTTACTTGTTTTGCACAGCAATGCAGAGTGAGGCTATCCATCATTTCTTTGGCAGAACTTCTTTTGATTCTTTATGAATAGGTCTAAGGCACCACTCGCAGCTATGGTGGAGGAAGCATCCCTAAGGATCCTGAGGCAGGATTTTGTCTTCAGGCTCCATCTCTTTCCTTCCCAGAGAGAAGCACAAGGACCCTTATTGTCAGTTAACCACAAGGTTGTGCTGCTGCAATCATAGCTGCAAGGGTGGTAGGAAAATGGCATGAAGGATGACAAAAAGCAAAGGGTCTGGGATCTCATGTGTTTTAGGTCTCCTTTGAATGTTTCTGCTGTCTAATGCAGAGGCAGTGGTTGATATGGAGCACAACTGGGTAGGAAATGAGTGCCGTAAAGCTCTGAGAGGCAGCTCTGACAGAGGCCTCAAGCTCTGGGTCTCAATCATCTCACTATAAATGGTCTCATCCTTGCCCTAAGCTGTGGTGGGCTCACCACCCCACATTAGTTTACACAGTTAGTTTCATGATCTGGATAGTAATTGGGGCAATCAGAGCTCAAGGCCTTGGATAATCCTTGCATGGGAATGCAAAAGTGATCAGATTTATTTATTAGTTATTTGGAGGAGGAAGAAACAGAGCACCAAGGGGAGCTGTGGAAAACTTTCTAGTCTCACTTGAATCATTCAGAGTGTTTTCTTGGTAAAAGAACTGTAAGCAGTCGAGTAATCTTAATGGTACATTAGTTCCCTGCTATCTTTCCCATTTTCTTTAGATGGACAATTTAAACACCTTTATTTCTACAGATTTGTACGTATTGTACATTTACACTCAGTTAAAGCATACTTCGGGGGAAAAAACTGTTTTAAAACCTGAGCTCTATTTTCCTTAGTCTTCAATGAAGTAAAATATATAGTAGAAATGTTTTTATGGCTAAATAATCCCCCTTGCAGAGTGCACTGATATGACCAAATTTTCAGGGTAAACTACTAAGTAGCTGTTAGACTGTTTTCTTCTCAAAAAACTGCACTGTGTTTGAAGCATTAATCAAGGTATTAATATGGAAAATACAAGCAAAAGTATTTCAAGTATTATTTCTTCACTATTTAGACTGGGAATCATACCTATCAATTGCTGTTTGTACTGTAGGCTTTATTTTTTATTTCCTGGTGTTACACATCCATCATTTGAAGTAGCTTTCTTTTAAGCCTACTATGATTAGTAAATATGCACTCTTCCAGTGCTGTGGAAGAGTCCCTCAACATCAACTGAATTGAATGTATTCACATTACACATCTCCTTGTAGATTGTGCCTCATGGCACTTTAGAATGATTGTGCGTACAATTTGAAGGAGAGCATACAGTGTAGGAGATCACAAGTACATACATCAGTCCTGTCTTGTAAGGATACGTGAAATAAAATTGGTGTCTGCCAAAGATCTGTTTGTTCAATGCAGGGAACAAAAAGTCTTCAGAAGTCTCCAACTTGCTAATAACTCTGTACTGAGATACTGAAACTCAGACCTCATGACCCAAGATGGTTTCAAATGCTCTGGAAGAGTTATCTTCCTTCCATTTTCCCAGCAATTTGTCAAAGACTGCTTTCTCTTTCTTCTTTTCTCCTTGGGAGATGCACTAGCGCCTAACTGGAAGCAAAGGATCAACTCACAGTCGCTTCCTCTGAAGGATCTTGGAGGATCCTTTCTGAAGCACTATAGTAGTGACACCTGCATTTTTTCCAAAACTAGAAGATCTAGTCAGATTAATCCCACTTCTGAAGCATAGACGTTTAATCCCCTGTTAAGATTATGCAGCTCTATCCATCTAAATGACATATGAGTTATTCACCAATTACTCACCAGGCCTTGCGCATCGATGATGCTTTGAGCTCTGCTTTTTCTTCCCTTCAGCACATGACAAAGGGATGTCTGAAGATCTGTGTTAATTTAACACAACCTGATTTCTAGTGGGGGTGGGGGAAGCTACAGAGGAAGCTTATGAGAGAAGCTCCTCGAAGTTTCTGCTGTGTCCAGCAGAGCCAATCCCTGAAGGCTCTGACGATGGACATGTTGCTGGCCCAATTAGAGAAATTGGTAACACCTCTGTGATGGCATATTTAAGAAGGAAAGAAAAAAGTGCATACGGTCTTTTTCTGAGGGGTGAGGAGGCGCCAAGGCTGGGGCCCTTCCAGCACTGGGAGTGGCCACGCAGCTGGCACTGGCAGCAGCCGGGCCTACATGACCGGGACCGGGGCTGCCATCTCAGCATGGCTCGCAGTGAACTTTGCCTGCTTAGCCACTTTAAACCAGCCATGCTGTGAGCAGAAGGACAGAGGTGGTGGCAGCAGCTTCTCCTTTTCAGCACCCTGCATGAAGAGAGGCTCGGAATGGAGCAGGTGCCACTGTGGCTGGTGCCGCCCACATGGCTGACAGTGAGGAACATAGCAAGAAATTTCCTGATATGGAGCCCAGACGTGATCAACCTTTCAGCGCTGCAAAACCCTCTAAGAACTTTTTAATTGATAGAACTTGAGAAAAAAACGAACCTACAGACAACGATTTTTAACCAAGTCAGAGAGAAGGAAAAGGTGAAGGCATGTGAGGAGAACTACATGGCGACACTAAGGTCAGAGAAAGGAAGGAGGGAGAGGAGGTGCTCCAAACGTCAGAGCTGAAGATCTTCTGGAAGCCACGGTGAGGACTATAATACAACAGTTTCCCTGTAACTCATAAAGTGCACGAGGGAATTGCAGAGGTCCACTCACAGCCTGCTGTAATTTAGTAGGCAACTGGAACAAAGAGAAAACCCTTACTTCCAAACTAGAGCAGCTTATCCTAAAAAGACTACACCCCATGAACTAAAATGACCCACACCCTGTAGGTTGAGAAGACTATTTTGCCCCTGTGAGGGACTCATGTTACAGCAGATCGGGCGGGACTGCTACTTGTGAAAACTAGAACCAGGCTGGAACTCTCTCCCGTGGGAGGGACCCTACTGCATAGCAGAAGGGACTCCTCTCCTTAAGCAAACTGAAGACAGATTTCGAGTGGAAAACTGACCAAAACTCCCACGCTCTGTCTCCCTGCACTGTTGGTGGGAATGGACGAGGGGCTGGAGGGAGGAAAAAGATGTTCCAAGGGTTTATTTTAGTTCTCATTATCCTCTTTTTATTCTGTTAATAAATTTTCTTTACACCATTTAAATTTGAGCCTATTTTCCCCTAAAGTGTTTCTTCTCCATCCTTATCTGAATTCATGTGCCCTTTGGTTTTTCCTTCCCCCTCCTCTGCCCAATTATAGCAGAGGAGAATGAGTGAATGTTTTCTTGTGGGTGCCTGGCTTTTCACCCATGTCAAACCACGACAAGATTGGAAATGTTTTTATCAAAAATAATTGAGAGAAACATGGATATCTACAATATACTGAAGGTCGGATCATATGATTTGGGAATGGCCTTGAATTATTTAAATATAATAGAAACGGATCTCATTTTTCTTCTTAAAACATTTTCTCAACAGGAGCTGGAAACAGAAACTCACTGTGTTGAATTAGGATGTTTATTCTGTACTTGGGTACAGAGAAAGAAATATTATCTTTCTTAGTAAATATATGGTCTGCTGTATGATAAAGTATAGCAGTTCTGATACAATTCAAATTTTAAAAAAATTCTTGGATTCTTAATTAATCTAATGTTTGGATCATTCATCATGACTAAATATGATGTACTCTGTCATTATTCCCGTTTCCTATTGTTGTTTAAGAAATACCATATTCATCTCAATATTTTATAAACCCATGTTTGGATTTGTATTTAGTAGAAGTAGTGGGAACCTAGAGCAGTAGCTTCTCAGTTTGAGATGCTTTCACGTTGTATGAGCCATCAAATTTGAGATTGATTAACTGATCGAGAGAGAACTCAGGGGAGGAAAGTAGGTAGCATTAATGATTCAAATGTAGTTCTACAGGTTGTGAACCAGTGAGTTGAACCAGTACTTCAGTGTAAAGTTAGATGGACTGTGTGGGTTTTCTCATGGAACATAAAAAATACGGTTCAGCTCATTCATGTAATTGCTAAGAACCGACAGTTATGTCTCAGGCAAATACACTGTTTGGCACATTACCTGTCTAATTTGGAATGAGTAAATATTTCTCAGCTTTGAAGGACCTGTATTTCATTGATAAGAGGGTTTACCTAATCATCTGCATATTCCAGCCTAGACCTAATGCTTTATTGTGACAGAATACATGGTTCACACAAATAATTTTTATTTGTTCAGGTTGTTACTATTTTTTTTTTTAGTGTTCATAGGGAAAGGTGATAAATATAAGTTATTCTTTCTAAGACCCTGCAGAATAAAGATATAAATAAAATACTACTAGGTATAAGTCTCTAGCTAAAAAAATTTAATTTTCTGATACAGCTACTTTAGATTTTTTTAAATGTGAAAATTAGATATATAATTATGAAGACTTGATTAAAATTTTCATCAGAATGCAAGAGCTATACTACTGCTAATAATAATCAACCTATTCTTAATCCTTGGAGCAATTACACAAAAATACATATATCTGAGATTACTAAAACAACATGCAAGGTTTATCACACTCAGTATCTGCAGAGAAGCAAACTAAAGGTATGAACAAAATGAGCTTATCATAAACACTAATTTTGTCTTTAATTGTGTAATTGCTGCAATCAGATGCCTGATATAGGAGAAATAATTAAGGGACAACGTTGTCACCCTCTTCAGAATGCCTTTTTATTAGGAAATGGTTATATCACCCCAAGAAATGAGTCAATAACCCGTTATTGAATATTTGACCCTTCAACTGTCCTCAAAGCCTTGAGTCCTGATTTCACGGAGGTACATGTACAGCTAGCATAGAGACTTAGTTTATTAGAAAATATGCATTGTTTCCAGTTGCAGTCTTGGCTGATTTTGGCTCTCGTGGTAGAATGTTGTCTTATTGTAATTTATAGTTCTTAGAGTTTTCCTGTCTGGAGCCATGTAACGGCAAAACAGAACTTAGAAGAAATTAGGCCCATAATTCTGTCTCTATCGTTTTGTAGACTTTGGATTACTTCTGCTTATGGCACAAATATTTTGCTCTTGTGCTTGGATATGAACACATAAAATTAGTTAGGTTGTAGAAAAATGAATGGTGATTTAAAAATAAAGTCCATGGACAGTTTCAAGGCTAGCACCACAATAAGTTGGGGGTTTTTCTTTTGGTTTGGTTTTTTTGTTTGTTTTATTTTTTAAATAGATAATATACTGCATAACCTGATATATTGATTGCTTCTCTTTGGGCCTTGTACATAACACAAATTGTAGTAATTACTCAAAAGTACAAAACAAGCATGCATTTCTTAAAAGCAGACAGTGATAACAACACAATAAAACAAACAAACTAAAACACATGATATTGTCTAATTTTGAAGCATATTTCTTTTCATCAATTCATACCCTTTAAAAGATTTTTCTCCAAATTATACTCCTTTGTTTGTTACGAATGATCATGTGTACTTCAAGAAGCTGAAGTATAAGGATCAGAGACTAAAATTAAGATTGCATAGTAAGCCTGCAGGAGAAAGGTGATGCTAAATGAAATATGATACCCCTATAAACACCATTGCATAAATTCTTACAGCAAATGTGCACTGGAAATTCAAATTTAATTTAGTCATATGATAATATATCATACCCAGTGTTTAAGATGCAGAATAGGAAACATTATGCAAGCTGCAAAATAGATTTTTACTAAGTAGATTCAGCTTCAATTTCTTATTGTGAGATAGATTATTTCTCTTTGTTGGGGGTCCATTGTCTAAGCATGTACAATATTTTTGTTACTTACTCAGTTGTCTGAATTTTCATAAAGTCAAGTCATGCAGCTATGGTTTTTTTCCTTTCATTTGTTCTTTATTTATTGTTGTGGAGGTAAAGCTGTCTTTTTTTAGAATGGTGTTGCTAGTCTGATGCATTTGTGTGGTATCTTCAACATGGATGGATCTGGCAATATTTCAGATTCTATGAAATTCTACTCCAAATCATACAGAGATGAAGATGCTTGTACAGACTATGCTGATGTCACACTAAAATAGTGCTAATTTTTCAGTCTCTATGTCTGGATTAGACAGGGATTCTTTAGATGTAATCTTATTTTGTAGAATTTATTTGACCTGTTTTTGTATATTTGCTGCAAGTAACTTATGACCAACTGAAAAAAATTGCTTTGAGCCACAAGTGAAAATCTTTTCTCTCACAATTCTGCTATGTGTTATTTTACAGGAAAGATGTGATGGAAATATGATACTTTAGTGGACTTCCAAACATTCCTATCCTTTTGTTGCTTTAAAGTATATTTAACGTTGAATTCACCTCAGTTGTGATTGTTACTTGGGTGAAACTAATGAAGACAAGGCAGCTTCCACTTTTTTTTTATGACAAGAAACTCTGGTTTTGAGAATGACACAATTTTTTTCACTTCCCTTTTGATAGAATCATAGAATGTTAAGGTTGGAAAAGACCTTTAAGATTATCAAGTCCAACTACCAGGCCAGCACCATCACCATGTTCAACAGTAGATCACATCTTTAAGTGCCATATCCACAAAGTTTTTGAACACTTCCAGGATGATGACTCCACCATGTCCCTGGGCAATCTGTTCCAATGCTTTACATTCCTTTGTGTGATTTTTATTTTTTTCCCAAATACATAATCAAAACCTCCCCTGGTGGAAGTTGAGGCCATTTCTTCTTCTCCTGTCACTTGTTACCTGGGGGAAGAGACCAACACTCAAAACAAAGTTCTTTCTGGGTAGTTGTAGAGAGTGGTAAGTCCCTTCCCTCCATCCCCCCTCTTTTCTCCAGGCTAAACACTTCCAGGTCCCGTAGCCACTCCTCACAGGACTTGTGCTCCAGATCCTTCACCAGCTCTGTTGCTCTTCTCTGGACTTGGTCCTGCACCTCAGTGTCCTTCTTGCCATGAAGGACCCAAAACTGAACACAGGACTAGAGGTGTGGTCTCACCAGTGCTGAGCACAAGGCTGATCATTGCCCTGGTCCTGCTGGCCACACTATTGCTGATACAGGCCAGGATGCCACTGCCTTTCTGGCCAGCTGGGCACAGCTGGCTCATGTTCAGGTGCTGTGAACCAGCACCCCCAGGTCCTTTTCCACTGGGCACCTTTCCAGCCACTCTTCCCCAAGTCTGTAACACTGCATGGGGTTGTTGTGACCAAAGACCAGGACCCAGTGCTTCACCGTATTGAAACTCATACAGTTGGCTTCAGCCCATTGATACAGCCTGTCCAGATCCCTCTGTAGAGCCTTCCTACCCTCCAGCAGCTGAATGCTTGGACTCAGTTTCCTGTCATCTGCAAACTTGTCTCACAAGGATGCACTCAATGTCCTTGTCTGGGTCCCCTTGTCAATTAGGATGTTAAACCAAGCTAGCCCTGATCCTGAGCCCTGGGGAACACCAACCTGGGGAATATTTGGATACATCTAGTCCAAATTCAGTGTTACTGATCTCAGCTGGCGAGGTTTGTAGGCCTTTGGTTACTCCTGTGCTTTATGTGTGAGGATCCGTGCTTCTACTCAGATCAGTTGGCTAATTGCTGTTCTGGCGGCTGACAGCGATTCCAGTTCATTGGGTTGCATACAGCATATGAAGGGACAGTTGACTTCTTTGTTATCACCTTATGGAATATCATGAGACATTGCTTGAAGAAACCTATTTTTGTTTGATTGTCTTACCTAAAACCCTCCAATGTGAGGATTTATAACATCCATTGACAGTTGACTTCTGCCTTAATTATAAGAATGCAAGTCTCTGCAAATCCATAAATTTCCTTTATACAGGACATTTGCTTTTGTGTGGAATGGTTTACTTTTATAGACCATCTTTTCCATCTGAGTGACTTGTCTTTTCAGGTTACATGCACTTTGTTGCACATTCATAGTTTGCACTTTTATCCTGTAAGCCCTGTAAATTAAGACATTTCTTCTTGTCTACTCTGTAACATGAGATTTATAAGGCTGATTTTTGTCTTTGCCATGACATCATGCTTTACATACAATAGAAATGTAGAAAGTTATCTCTTCAGATCATATCTTTTTTCGTAAGTTGTGAAATTTATGTTTTTTGACTTTGATTTCCATATATTCACAATTGACTACTAAACAAGCATTAGGTTGTCTTATGGACATTCATCGTATGATGAGCTGCCGTATTTGAGTAGAAAATATTTGTTTGCTTCTTCTGCACATGAAGTGTATGTTCTGTTTATATTTTATGTCATTTTTTTCTTTTAGTATTTTTCTAGCATAAATCTTTTTGTCATTAGAGTACTCAGTGGACCTGAACAGATAACAGTTTCCTTATCCTGATGGAAGCATTGATATTTCATGAAGTGTTTCTACTCCAGAACATACTTGAGATCTCCATCTCTTCACGCGATGACTCCTAAGAAACCTCACTTCAAAGAGTCCTCTAGTCAATATTAAATCATTATATCAGCTTTCCTTATTATGTCTTCCAGTACTTACATGTTGGTAAATTCCTGCAGGTTATTCACATGAGGTCTTAACAAATTGCCTTGTCATTTAATTATTTTTTCTTATTATAATAAAAACATAACGAGTTTTTAGGATAAATTTTCTTTTTATTTAAAAAAAAAAAAAAAG